>VNJS01015091.1:0-11460 GCA_008042575.1 Drosophila watanabei
CGAGATCATTCTAATTTATAAGTGTTTTTTATTTGATTTTTATATAGAAGCTTCTGGAACTAAAGGGAGAAATTTCCGGGACTAAATAAAAACGGTGAGCGACGCCTTCGGAAAACTAAAAAATGTCCTTATATATTATTACAATATAAATCCTCATTAAGTTCCTTTTAATATATAATAAAAACAAAAATTATTTTAAAAAATTTCTGAATGTTTTCTTTCGCGGTTGATCCTACTTTGCATGCTCCCTGGAGAGCATGATTTTCATGCTGATCGAGAAGCGACGGTTGCACCATGGGTTTCCGTCTTACCGGTAAGGGTCAATTGCATGCTAACCAAGAAGCGACGGTGCCAGCATGAACTTCCCTCTTACCGGTAAGGGTGATTTTTATGCTGAGCTGAGCAGCGACGGTTGTATCATGAATTACCCCGCTCACGCGTGAATAAAAGCGAATGGGAACTTTACATAAGCGGTAAGAGGGTACACCCTGAGCGATTCTGCATGGAAAGAATACTGCCAGCATGCTCGCAAGTCCGACTGGGTGGCCTCGAGCTCCTCGAAGCGTTTATCGGTTTGTTTACCCTCAAGCCTCTTCTCAAGTTTAAAGACCCTCTGCTTTAACGCACGCGCCCATCTCCATCACCTCGTTCTCGAGTTTGGCTTACTCATATTTTTCGGTCATCGGCTGAAACTTCTCCTTTCCTCTGCGAAATTTAGGTCGAACTTTTGCATCAGCTGGGAATCAGAGTGGCGGAATCCCACCTGGTCGAGCTTAGTCTCCCTCCTGGATCGCTTTGACACCGAATTCATAGTGTTGTTGTTTTGTGAGCTTTATGCGTGCGCTTTGTGTTTATATGGGTTAATGTGTAAGCGTATGCACAAAGTTTTGATGTGGTTTGATGTATGTTGTAACGCCTTAAAATGGAGGCCGCACAAATGCCACCTTTCGCACCGAGGACCATCGGAGTAGCAGCTTTTTTATTCTTATGTTTTTTTATATTATGTTCCTTAAGACTATTATTTTTTTATATTTTTATTATTATATCTTACATTATGTTCTTAATCTTAATATATTCTCCTTAGCTTAAGATAGGAAAAGAAGTCCCCCATTCTTATTTTAAAATTAATAGAAAATAAGAAAACTAATTAAAACTAGCTATTATTTTTCGAGCCGAGACACAACTCACGGAAAGAGCGTTATCGCACTCGTGCGACCGCGATCGATAGACCAATCGATAGCGACGAACTAGTTTAGAGAGCGTAAGGCTCCGCTGAAGTACGATCGCTGATTTTTTCACTCTTCCTCTTCCGTTTTGCAACTCGCCGAGATTGGACGCGTGTTCGATCGCTTCGACGGGACGCCGCGTCCACACAGACACACACACAGAGACCCACAGCGGCACGTGTTTCGGTCCGCAGAAGTCTCACTTACGGGCTTTTCCGTTTTGCATCTCGTCGACGGTGGACGCGTGCTCGATCGCTCCGCCAAGACATGCCGCATCCACATACCCACACACACACACACACACACACACAGACACACACACACAGACACACAGAGACACGTGCTTCGGTCTGCAGAAGTCTCACCTACGCAATCTCCCCTTTTTGCAACTCGCCGAGATCAGACGCGTGCCCGACCGCTCCGCCGCGCAGCATCGAGAAACCCACCGACACGCGGTAAGACACCTCAGGATTCGGACACATACCCGCCCTGAGACACACACACACCCACGCAGCTACGCAGTGCCAACTCGCGTCGCGCGGTAGTGTGTGTGAAGTTGCCGAGTACGGTTGCACCGCTGCGGTGCTCCCGCAAAATTTGCATTGTGAGTGGTTTGCTGAAAGGCCCCGCGCGACGACGGGCGTATGCCGGCTTAGTGAGGTTCCCGAGGGTACTCACCTGCTTCGTCGAGCTCCTGTTGCCCACGGAGGACCCGGCGATTCCGATCCTTAAATCCTAGCCTCTTGGGTTCTCGGTGAGAGTGGAGACAGTGGTGAGAGTATTTCCTCCAGGTACTTTCTTCATTATTGTTGCCGCTGGGCGTAAAGGCTAGTGGCTGCCCCCGCATCAAATGCCAGTCACGTCAACTGATCGCCCGATCAGCTGCGACCCAGTGTTGGCTAATACCCGAAATTCTACCGATCTGGCAGCTTCCAGCTCCCTTGTTGTGGCTCCATTAATTTGACCGGCTGGTGGCGCTGTCGAGATCGCGCCATGATTTTCGCTGCTGGCGGAAGCTAGTTGTCACGACACGCACTTATGATCCGAAGTGCATGAGCTAGCATACCTTTTCGGGCTGCTGCTCCTGTTCCTTGGCATTAGGGGATGGAATTCGGTCCCCGATTCCATGGCTCGCACAGGTGGTAAAGGACAAGGAGCTGACCAATTGCCATCCCCACCGTCCTGCTGTACACCATAAAACGGGGCTCTGGTGAACTAGCAGGAGCGATAAAACTCTCACTTGCCTAGTCACGAGGACTAGGCCCATAATGGGCGGCTATGTGATCTGCGTCTGCGCCATAGTGGCCGGCAGAAGATCAAGCTTGGCAGAGAGCAATAGCTGCACTTTATGTTAAACCCAGGTTGTGTTTGACCCACATTGGGCGGCTACTTGTTCTGCGTCTGAGCCACAGTGGCCGGCAGTTTTAATTACCTGCCAGAAGGTATAAAATGCAGCCCCCGCATTGGGCCAAAATGCTCTAAAAAGGAATGTCGAGTACAATATTAATTACTCCAGGTGGCAGGCACAAACGTGGAAATCCACTTGCGGTGAACGCCGCGGCTAGGGCACAGATTCTGGAGGCCCGTAGCGGATAAGTCGGTCCAGACAAGTGTTGCCCCCGTCCTAGAGGCCACAGCCCTGGTGGGGCTCCTGATGGTGGTTTGGGCTCGCGCCCCCAACCCAGGATTCCCACCAATAGCAATATAGAACAATAGAACAGGGCAAATTGCAGTCGGTGTCACAACGACTGCTCTTATGTTATTGTTGTTCTGCTTGAGGATGGTGCCTGCATACCCTACCGGCGATTACTTCTTAGGGGAGCGGGCAGAACTGACTGGGGCAGAACCGACTGCAATATGCCCTGTTCCTATCGCAGTACATGGATTTTTATTCATTAGAATAATAATAAAACATTTCACTGCTGCCACTGATTTGAATTTGTAAACAAATATGAAATGTATGCTGAAACATTAAGAAATATATTATAACATATAACATTCTTATTTTTATCATTAACCTAATAGTGAATATGCCCATATTGTTAGGGTACCCAATATGAAAAGTAGCAAAAGACCAAATTTTCTTGCTGGGCCGAAATGAAACAATCGCACACATGCATCCGTGTACGTGAATGCATGAACACACGTATAAAGAAGAATTCAAGCGCAGGAGCAACCTTCTCAAGATGCGCCACGCTGCAACTGAGCTCTCGCAATCAGTGTGTGAGCATAAGAATGAGAGAGCAAAAAATCCGAGCGCACACGAAGCTACGGGCCCGCCGCTAACAGCCCGAATCCGAGCACACGAAGCCTCGGGGCCTGCCGCTAACAGCCCTGGAGCCTGTCGCTAAGAAATTTTTGTGTCCATTTTCGTTGTATGCAATGGGAAGTCTATATGTTGTAGTGCTGATACCCACGCTGGACATCCGCAACGCCTTCAATACTTCGAGATGGGGCTGTATCCTGGATGCTCTAACTAGCTTCGGAGTACCCCCATACCTGCTGAAGATGCTGAAAAGCTACTTTAGAGTCCTGCGGTACGACTCCGACGGCGGTGCCAGATCGGCCGAGCTTTCCTGCGGAGTTCCGCAAGGGTCGGTCTTGGCCCCGCTGTTGTGGAACGCCATGTACGATGGTGTTCAGCGGCTCCCGCTTTCGGAACGAACCGAGCTCGTGGCATTCGCTGACGACATCGCCGTAGTTACGGTTGACAAGGAACTGTCCGGAGCAGAAGACCTGTGCGATAGGAGCATTAGCCGCACCAGCTCGTGGCTGAACCACAGGGGACCGACCGAAGCAGGCGAGCAGGTGATTTCTGTCGAGCGTTGCGAAAGCCAGCTAGCGACCCCGACTTACAGTCGTGGTCTGAACTTGGCCCATCGTCTTGCGACACAACAGATTTGTAGCGTCTTCAGGACGGTGTCTGATCAGGCCGATTTGTCCTTGTTGGCACTCCGTCGCTGGACTTGCTTGCAGCAGAGAGAGGCAGCATCTGCAGCTATTCTAAGGGCATATCACTGACACCCCGGGAGAAACAGGAGCTACGCACCGCGGCGAAGGACGCCACTCTAGCTGCGTGGCAGGATCGGTGCGATTCTGCGGTCAAAGGCAGATGGACGCATCGCCCGATCCCACACCTGGAAAGCTGGCTGAAACGAAAGCACGGTCAGGTAAACTTCCACCTGACCCAGATCTTTAGCGGCCACGGATGCTATCCCAGCTACCTGCGACGATTCGGGCACGACGACGTCGATACTTGAGTGTGCTGTCACAGGCAATGCGTGGAGACGGCGGAACACACCGTCTTCGAGTGCAAGAGATTTGTTGGCGAGCGAACAATCTTGGAGACCAGGCTGAGGTCCACTATATCATTGCAAAACCTGGTTTCTCTGATGCTGTTGTCTGAAGCGAATTGGCAGGCTATGTCGGACTTTGCTGCGAGGGCTATGACGGGACTTCGAGCAGAGGAGCGGCACAGGAATCAGGTGGCACCTTAGGTCGGGAACAGGGCCCGCGCGAAGCATTTCTTTGCTGACGTACCGCGCGAGCAAACCGTCCCCGAACCTTTGTTACCAACAGCCCTTCTATCCCCCCTCTTCACTGTACATATTTCTACATATTTATCATAAATAAATGAATTAAAAAAAAAAATAAAAAACAAAAACGGCCGACGCACGCATCCCGCCAGGCCACTCCTCGCGTGGTTTCCGTGACATTTTGCTCGCGCGCTCACCTGCTGCCTCGCGCAACACCGGCACGTGTGTTGAAAGGACTCCACGTAATTATCCACATTGTGAGGGTATCAGCCAAGGCCCCTTTCTCTGATATAAAAATCAATATACATACAAATACACTAACTTCTTTGCGTATCAGTTTCTGCACCGAAATCCCCGATCCCTCTTTTTCTTCCCACTCCTCGACCCAGGTTTGCTGCTCGTGTTTAGCTTTCTCATTCACGAGACGCAATTTGGCCGAGAATCCTCCTCGCCCCGCAATCTTGATCATAGTACATTCCCGTAGACTACACGCCCATTCGGAGTATTAAAACATGTAGACTCGGAGTCCATCCGGAGTAGTCCTCTCCGTAGTTGCTGAGTATATCCGACAGGAAACCCTAAATTGGCATCCGAGTCCAGCCGGAGACGCCCGTAACCGTGATCCGCGTCACCAAACAGGGCAATCGGGTCATATTTTCCCGCCCGCGAGCCTCACGCGATCTAGCTTGCGACCACCGAATACAGGTGGCGTACGCCACATAATTCGTAGCCCGTTAGCCTCACGCAATTTAGCTTGTGACAGCGGACGCCAGTGGCGCTTTCAACCGCCGGGAAATCCAAGATCTTTAACATCTTGTTCTGCGTCCGCAGACGCCGCCAGCGGAACCGAAATCAGCGTTAGCCGCTCGTTTCTAGGCATATCGTTACCCACATACAAATTCCTACTACAGGTTATACCCTTCTATATAGGTTCCTTGGCCCCGACTGCGGTACTACCCCGGCCAGAGAACTTCGTGACAAGTGGCGCCCGAGCAGGGACCTGATAGGGAGAAAAAGTTGGAAAAATACCACCTGTGTGGGAAGTGCGTAACCCCAAATCGAGTGACAACCTCAAAAATTTGTAAAAAATAATTAACAAAAATGAACAGTCAAAAAACCGTAACGAAAAAGTAATTGCGCACGTTTCTAAGCCCACGGGCTTACTCGTGATCCCGAACAGTCAACGCGATCGAGTTAAGTGAAAAAAAAGAGAAGAAGAATATAGAGAGAGGGAGGATCGCCGCTGAGGTCGACATTTGCGGACACTGAAACGTCTCGAGTAGAAGTAAAGAGGTTATTCCTGGCGGACGTAACGCTCGCCCGGATGTCGATACAGTGCCCAATTTAATCCTTTAATCTTAGCGGTGGATTTCCTTGCTTCCATCGGCACCACCCTCCGCTGTGGGACTGAATGAACAAAGCAAGGCAACCAAGGAAATCCACCGGAACCACACCCTCGACCTCGACAAAGACGGAGATATGGAGATACCCCAAGGACATCAACAGAACTTCGGCTAGATCTAGCCAACCACGAGGTGGGACGATGGTTCTACAAGGAAAGCAGAGCACCCGAGGAGAGACATACCGAGAAACCCCAGAGAGCACACGACAAAGAGATCGAGCTCCAGGAGCTCAGGAAAACGACGGCGAAACCAATCCGCGTGTCCAAGCGTTCCTTAGCAAGCAGCTGGCACGGTTCGAAGGAATGACGGGAGTAGCGAAAATAGCCGAGCACCGGAGCACCATAAGGGATGACCGTCCTATTAAGCAGCGCTATTTCCCGAACAACCCCGCCATGCAACGCGTCATCGACGAGCAAGTGGACGCATTACTGGAGCATAGATGCATCGAGAGCCCACACAATGCCCCCTTAGTCCTGGTACCGGCCAGTGGCGCATGTGCGTGTACCGACAGTTAAACGCAAAGTCCATCCCAGACGCATACCCGCTGCCGCGAATCAACCACATCTTAAAGCGACTGAGAAACGCCACATACATTTTGGCACTAGATCTGCGCAACGGATACAGGCAAATACAAACGGCCACGGACAGCCGGGAATGCACCGCATTTACGGCCCCGAGAGAGGTATATTTCATTGGCGAGTCATGCCTTTTGGATTGCACTCCACCGCGGTGACATTTTAGCGATCGGACCCTACCTCGAACTGAGGAGATGTCCTAGCATGGCTTCGTGGTACCGGCGATTCGTATCAAACATCGCCTCGGTGGTCCAGCCCATGACAAAACTACTAAGAAAAAACCAGCGCTGGAAATGGGAAACAGAACAACAGAATGCTTTCGATGTGCTGAAGAATTTGCTGACAGACGTACCCGTGCTGGCATGCCCAGACTTCTCTGTCAAGATGACACTGCAGACCGACGCCAGTAACTACGTGCTCTAAGGTGTTCTGACACAGAAAACCGACGGTCAGTAACGAGTCATCGTCTTTGTCAGCCGGAAACTTGATGCTGCAGAACTGAACTATTCGCCCACAGAAAAGGAATGCCTAGCCATTGTCTGGGAAATACAGAAGTTACGTTGCTACCTCGAAGGTTATAGGCTCGAACGTAATTACCGACCACCTGGTGTTTAAGTGGCTGGACCACATAGAGAACCCGACCGGGAGGATTGCCAGATGGGGCTTGGAGCTCCAGCAGTATCAATACGATGTACACTGCCGCCGCGGAAAGTACAACGTCGTCACTGACGCTCTATCGCGACAACCATTGAAGCATCTACATAGATTCACATATGACGGACACCAATGCAAGTGGCTACAACGAAAGATAAAACACGTCCGCAATGACCCACCGAAGTTCCCCGACTTCATTATTGAGAACGGCGAATTACACCGACAAATCTGCCATCGTCCCGACGACCAGGATTACATGCCATGGAAACTTTGTGTAGCAGCCGAATATCGCTCACAAATCTTTCAGGAATGCCATGATGCGCCTACAGAAGGTCATCTTGGAAGACCATCATCAGAATCTCATAGAAGTACCAGGGATGTTTCAAGATGTGCGACGGCACGTTCGACAATGCATCATGTGCCAAAAACACAAGTCAGAGCAACGACAACAAGCCGGGAAGATGCTTACGAGGAAAATCAGCGAGCCTTTTGGTATCCTATGTGCCGACTTCGTCGGACCATTACCCCGTTCAAAGGAGGGGAATACTATGCCTCTTATTTTCTTTGACACTTTCACCAAGTGGGTCGAATTGGTACCCCTACGAAAGGCAACCACGGCAACTCTCATACGGGCCTTCAGCTCACCAGTACGTAGAAAATGGACAAAACACCTTGGATACCTTATTACCATAGTTGACTCTCGCAATCAACACGAGCACTTCGGAATCGACCGGCTACAGTCCGGCCTTCCTACGTCAGGCACGAGAACCCAGACTACCTGGATCTTGGTACGAGACTGTGACCCCGGGACGGCAACATTGCCCCAGGGTTCATCAGAGAGAGCAGACCGTCTGAAAGAAGTCTTCAGATAGTGCAAAACAACTTGCAGATGCCAGCCGAGAGCAGGGGAGACATTACACCATGCGTCGCTGAACTTGGAAACCTGCGATGGGATCATTAGACTACCGAAGGCTTCGCAGCGAATCTGGCCCCAAAGTTCGACGGAACCTACAAAGTGGTCGCTTTTCCCTCGCCTAACGTCATCCGAATCCGCTTGCCCGACCAGCGGAAGGGCCGGTTTGCAAATGACGAAGAAGACAGCGATCCAGCCAATGGCACCGGCGGGACCGGGCCGTCCCAACGAGGTCAACCGACCAATACTAACAACGAGGGGTGTTTATAAGTAGCCCAAGCCCCACTCCGTGCCCTCACTAGACCTAAGACCATTGTTAGCCTTTAAGCGAGTTAGGAGTTTTACCCCTACGGCCCACTAACTCTCATTTCTAAGTAGTTATAGAACTAAGATAGTTTAGTTGCTCTTTCACAGTTCTACTCACAAAGACGTCGCTAGCATCACCCACCATCACAATCATATCGAGCGACAGTGAGGGAGAGCCTGGACCCAGCTCCAGGACTAGACTCCAGCCGAAAACTACGTCCAGGGACGGCGTACGCCGGGCGTTCCACCTAGTCATGCTTGCGTGTCGCGACGGCGTAAACAACGGCTAAACGAAGAAGGAATACCAAATGCAAAACAAACACCAGCAGAACAAACATATTGTGGAATTAAAAATAGTTTAATACACAAAGTATACGGGAATTCTAAGAGACAAAATTTAGACAATTTAAATGAAACCCCGATGGTTTTTATCAAAAATTATTCACAAAACGAGAGCGCAAGAAAAAAACATGACCATTATTTGGCCAGCAATGTGAATGAGTGATCGATCCCTCGGAAATGCGGCTTTATTAGTTTCTAGGTAATTCTTATTTTTTGAATTATATTTTATATTATATTTTTGTTATTTAAAAACAATGCATAAAACTTAATAATTTATCTACATATAATATAATGTGATTTATATATTTTTATATATATGAAAAACATGAAATGAAGCTTGCAGATGGCAATTGTATAAATCAGCGTTGGGCACGAGATTTAACGGTTTGAGCAGTATCTCGGCCAGACAAAAAAAAAAAAACAATTAGCCCCGTCGCGAGTTTGATGCGCGAGGCCCAATACATTGGAGTTGTTGTTGGGAACTCGAGATCACGGCGATGTGCCTGTTAACTGTGCCATTGTGTTTGTTAATCTTCACGGTTCGCTGAGGACGACTTGCCGGCGCCTCCCTATAAAGATAACGGTTTGCATAGCTTGAGCAAATTGAGCCACGGCGGGTCCTTCGCTGGTATAAATTATAATCTATAATTATAAAAAGTGCGACTTTTGTCGACCTGTGTTATCAATCGAAATTGCCCGCAATCGATAAAGCATGAAATCAATTTGCGTATAATGATCGTAATATTTTTGAGAAATATAGAACCTGATTTTTCTAAATGGTTTTTCTGAACGAAAACCGAAAAACTTTGGTGGCAAGAATTATTTTTATTCGGCAAGACGAAAACGAAAAGACGCGCGCTTGATCTGATTTCAATTTTACGACAATTCTTATATTTTTCACAAGCCTAGCTTAACGACGGTTGGCGAAGGCGGGGCGAATTCGCAACGAGCGAGAAAGAGCTTTATTGTGCTCCCGTCTTCGCCCTAAACTAACACTAGACTTCATAACAAACAAACAAATCCAAAAATCAGACTCAAATGAGCCAACAGAACCTTAAAATATTTAAACTAAAGACTGTCGTGAGTCATAAGGCAAGTAAAGAAACGTCATAACCGACGCAATGGCTATGGTCTCAAGCTCAAGAAACGATTTTTCGGTTCAAGAAGAATTTGAACATCCGGTCAAGAGAGGATAGGACATGCAGTCGTTCCTCCGACTATAAAGGGATTTACAAACAGTATTAGGGGCAATATCAAACGTTTTAAGCAATGAAGATGTGCACTTGCCCAGAGTTATCATCCCAAAAATCGATGGGGATCTACTTAAATGGACGCATTTTTTCGATTTATTCAAAAAGGACCAATGTGAACTTCCGCCAGCTCTGGAAAGTTACCAAACTTTCCATTTTGTGAACGGAATCATTGGCTATACAAATGCGATAACTTCCGCAACAAAATAATACCCGAACGCCATAATTGGGTACAAACAACGACTGTGTGTCAACTACTACAACAACTACATCAGATAAAAAATCGAGCCGCAATCACCTCCTGTAGGTGATCCAAGTAAGAAGAGTTACAATCTGCTGGCCACAGTCAAGGTATCAGTAAAAGCAAGCAATAGTCAGGTGGCTACCTTTAGAGCTCTGCTGGATTCAGAATCACAAATAAGCTTTTTCTTTAAACGAATGACATCAATGCTATTACTAAAACTCCACGGTACTTCAATTCGAGGCAATTCAAAGGCTAGCCGAGTTAGAGTTAATGGGCTTATAAAATCAAAGCATTACGATTTTTCTCAACAAGTCGAGGCTTTTGTGTTACCACACATTATCGCGGATCAATCAGCTTATCAGTTATATTTAACAAATATGGGCAAATCCCCAGAAAGGTCCACCGCGGCCAAAAAACTTAAACTTCTCTAAAATGTTTTTTTTCAATATTGTAACATTGGGAAATGGTCCAATTGATTCAGTTCGAAAGGCTTTACCATATTCTAAAGCAAATTTCGATATATTCGAAAGCATATTCGCGAAAACGCGATTTTTCATTATTTTAATGAAAAACATCATAAAAATAGACCTGCTTTCTTTTTAAGAAATCTTCTAAAAGGATGCTTTATGCTTTGACTTTTGTTTTCTAATATCACTAGAAGAATGCAAATAGTCAAAATAAAACGGATATATGATCTTCTAATTTACTTAAATATTAAAAAACAACACGCAAAGTATGATGGAACAAAGTGTAGCGTGCGACACGTAGCGTGCGACACAATGGGTTAACGGCTTTTCTAAAAATCCGTAAACATTATTAAGACCAAACGGTCGGTTTTTGTCTTCTAATATTCTTGACTTTCTTTAGGATATTATCTTTCATAGGGTTCATTTTGCACAATTCGCTAAAAATTGCGTTTGAAATGAAAATTTTGAAACTAACTTCCACTTTGTGTAGCGTGCGACACGTCACAATTTTATCAATTATTTTCAAAACAGTGACTCCAGTGAA
>VNJS01015093.1:0-14456 GCA_008042575.1 Drosophila watanabei
CCCAGTGACGCAAATTAGGTAGTGTCACTCACACATCACCCGTATGCACACGAGCTGTCACGGCGGCGTTTCGGCCTAGATAAACAAACGCACCGCGGAAAAGGCATTCGCCATTACCCATTCACCGCCGCATATGTGTCGGCATCAAGCGCCCAAGGCCTGTGACATTGAACCAGCGAAAGGGTCACACACCTGGTGGGTGTGAGTGGGCGAACGCCTCGAGGCCCCCAAATTGCAGCTGCAAGACTGACTGGCAGTTGGACGGTGCGACGTTTTGAATGTCAGCAGTCGCATTCCGGGCGGAATCGGAATCGGAATCGGAATAGGAATTGCTCGCCCGTCACCGCTGCTCCACTGACTCCGGAAATAGACAATGGCATATTATTTACTCGTTTTTTGCCTTTAGCTGCAACACTTGAAATAATTGGACACGCAGGTGTACGAAATTCGAGCCCAACTCAAATACAGGTCCCGCCAATAGGTCACTGAGCAGTAAGGTTACCCTTCCTAGTGACAGTCCTCAAATTGGCTTTGATTTACATTGACTTACATTGAGCTAAGTCGATATATAGAGATTGGAAATTTCTAGTTGTAAAGGGTTTGTACAGAGATATGGTTACAGTATAGCATACCTGAATGATTTTAAGACCTTAAGACCTTAATATGTGAACGGTTATCATTCAGTAGAGTTACTGGAATCCGAATTGAACCTCTTAAAGATTATACTTAGGACTTAGCATATTTTTCCAAATACAAGAGTTCCTATTATTGGGCATAAAATATATATGTTTCTTTTCTCAAATCTCTGAAAATATTATAGAACTGCTAAGGAAACTTGATATTTTAAAGACTTGGGATATAAAGATGTAGACTAGACTCATTCCAACACGGTTACAGAAAATATAAAAAAACATCTACCTAGAATCTTAGCTCTACTTAATATATTCTAGAATTTTCAAAGTCACTCTTACCGTCCAGCCGATCTTATCGCCTCCGCAGAGATACTCCATCTTAATCGGCAGGTCCCCCCGATCGAAGTACATGCGGAAGAGCGTGCCGCGTCCCGGGTCATTAGCCCCGCCCAGAGCGCAGCCATTCAGGCCGAGGCCCAAATTGAAGGTGGACATGGACTTTTGCTGGCGTCGCAGGCCTGGAAATCAGTACACGGAAGTGGGGCGATATCATTAGGAAAACAAACAATAAACTACGAGTAGTTGGTACGCACTTTTCGGGTTGGGTGCCCGGGCCCTGGCGCTGGCTGTCTTGGGCGCGGACTCATGTATGGGCCCGTCGATGACAACGGTGTTCTTCTGCTGCGACTGGATGGAGAAGGGCGGCACGTAGCGGGGCCGGGAGGAGACGGCCGCCCCGTGGATGCCGCTCAGTGGACGAAGCTGCGCCGGATTAGCGGACTTGGAACGGTGCTTCAGAGAGATGGCGGTGGCATGGTAGTCGTGCGTCGGACGCCTTCCCGTGGCGGTGCGTGCCGTCTGGGCCATAGTTTGTGCCTTGGTGAGCAACGCGATGTGCAGCCACGTAGTGTAAACAGCGAACTGCCGAGCGCAGGAATTTTCTAGCCTGGCTCCTCCTGGTGTTGCTGTTGGGTGTCGTGTCGTGTCGTGGCGTTTCTATGGAGCGCGTTGCTAGGGCGCCCGGCGGCTTAGTGACCGATAAGCCACCAGCTAATACAAGTGCCGCCTCCTCGGGCCCAGTCGCGCTTTTCCAGTCTCGCCGCTCCTCCTCCATCCGGTTTGCGGTGACATATTAAGGCTCCAATTCCACGCAAGTCCCCGGTTCGGTTAGCCCCAAAGGCGCCAGTTATGTTGCGGCTTAGCCTCCCCCTTAATTGTATTATTGTTTGCCCGTCTACCTGCCCCCAGCTCATAATCTCGACATGCAAATACATTTTTATTTCCATTAAGCGCTTCTGGTCAGCGACCCCACTGAGGCTGGGACGGATCAAAGTTCCTGGAGAACGTTGATTACTATTGACAAATTGATGTGGCACTTGTCAATCTCCCTGACTTCTGACTTGCGGGTAAAGCCCGTCAATACAATCTAGTGATTGATTCTGAATAAAAATAAACTTGGGATTGGTAACTAACCTATAGACACTTTACATGGCTCCGAAATTGATAAGATGCTTTAAAGTGAATGCAAAAATAATTGCTTAAAAGAAGTAGCAAAAATTATAATTTCAACTATATATAAAGTGTTAAAATAATTCGGGCACTGCTGACTTTAGTTGCAGTATAACTAAGAAAAACTTGTGTATATTATTACTCTTTAACGAAAAATCCAGTCACGTCTTTTAATAATCTTTTCTGATAGTATCAAAAGTATATATAGTTTTGGTTATAAAGATATTTATTCCTATTTATATAAACATATATGTAAATAATATTTACATATTTTGAGCGAAAAAATATCGCTCAAAAAATAATGATTATTTTTTAAGTATTATTTTTTTCGCTTACAATGATAAAAATTATTCTTTGAGTGATTGAAAAAAACTCAAAAATTGATAAATTAAATTGGATAAAATATATAAAAATTAATAGATAATCATTAAACATTGATTATTATTTTTTCACTTATAATGATTACGGCCCCTGGTAAATATTTATACAGGCTTCCTTTTCTCTTTTCTGTTTTCCTTATATGTAGACTTATTTCATAGAGAAAGCAGTCAACATATAAGCCGTTACCATGTGTTAACCATTACAATATATAATATATTCTTATCATGATTACTTATTCAAGTGCGGTTGTGTTGTTAAATTGCTGAACATGGTGAAAATCAATTTATATATTGTAAATTATAAATCTGGTGAGCAAAAAATATTAATAAATAATGTGGAAATATTATAAATACCATTGTATTTAATCTGTAATGATTTTCTGACCTAATTAATGAGAATAAGACCGGTAAACAGGGTTTGAAACAGACAATCTTTTATATATCTTGTTCTCTTAAAAATAATGGTAAATTTGCTCTATTTTAGAGAAAATCATTGGCAAATCTCCAATTCCTCGTCATATAATTATTTTTAATGTAAACTATACATTTTAGTTCCGAAGAAGAAGAACTTCAGCCATGGTGGAAGGTGGATAGAGCTCTGTGGGCATCAGAGTTTATCATTTGTCTAAAATCCCAACAGTTTCGGACGGATGGACTGTGTGGGAAGACAGTGTTTAAGTTTCAAAATCGCGCTTGTTTTTTGAATATTTATAAAAGCACTTTCTCACACTGGCGCTTTGTTTACATATTGTATACGTCAAAAAAATATACATATATATGAAAATAAAAGGATTTGTGGTAGGTCCTTTGACTCTATATTTTCTGCGTAAATTATATATATTTTGATTTGTTTAAAGTAATAAAAACAGTACAAGTAACGGGATCGGTAGAGATGTGTATTTGTAAGGCGGGTATCGTATCACATGCAACGACAACTATCGGCTGTAATTTATAGCTATACTGATCTGCGTGGGAAGACAGTACTAAATTTACTTTATATTATCATATTAAATAGATAAAAATAGCACATTTATTTTGTAAAATAAACAAAACAAAGCTCCTGCAAATTGGAGTTGTTTTTAGTTTTGGGTCTAGCAAAAAAGCCAGATTTGGCCAGAAAATGGCCAAGTTGGCAACACTGAAGAGAATAAAGAACCAATGCGTGTGTGAAAAAATGTCTGTAAATTAACAATTATCTTTGTGTTCTCGTGCTAAATCTGAACGCTCTGCGAAAAATAAAGCTCAAGCCAGTGTGCGGCCGCAACGGGAGGGCAGAACGATGGCGGGTAACATGTCTTCCAGCTCGAATGGGGAGCTCAAGAAGCTGTCGGAGGAGTCGCTGCTGCAGCCGCCGGAAAAGGTGTTCGACATCATGTACAAGCTGGGCGAAGGCAGCTACGGCTCGGTGTACAAGGCCCTGCACAAGGAGAGCAGCAGCATCGTAGCCATCAAGCTGGTGCCGGTCGAGTCGGACCTGCACGAGATCATAAAGGAGATATCCATTATGCAACAGTGCGATTCGCCCTACGTGGTGCGCTACTACGGCTCCTACTTCAAGCAGTGCGACCTGTGGATCTGCATGGAGTACTGCGGCGCCGGCAGCGTCTCGGACATCATGCGGCTGCGTAAGAAGACGCTCACCGAGGACGAAACCGCCACCATTCTCTCGGACACGCTCAAGGGCCTGGTCTACCTGCACCTGCGCCGCAAGATCCACCGCGACATCAAGGCGGCCAACATTCTGCTCAACACGGAAGGCTACGCCAAGTTGGCCGACTTCGGTGTGGCCGGCCAGCTGACTGACACAATGGCCAAGCGGAACACAGTCATTGGCACGCCGTTCTGGATGGCCCCCGAGGTGATCGAGGAAATCGGCTATGACTGCGTGGCGGACATCTGGTCGCTGGGCATCACCGCCCTGGAAATGGCCGAGGGCAAGCCGCCCTACGGCGACATCCATCCCATGAGAGCCATCTTTATGATCCCCCAGAAGCCGCCGCCGTCGTTCCGCGAGCCCGACCGCTGGAGTACCGAGTTCATCGATTTTGTGAGCAAATGCCTTGTCAAGGAGCCGAACGACCGGGCCACGGCCACCGAGCTGCTGGAGCACGAGTTCATACGGAACGCCAAGCATCGATCCATCCTGAAGCCGATGCTGGAGGAGACTTGTGCCATTCGCGAGCAGCAGCGGGCGATCCGAAGTGCCGGTGGCGTACTGCCCGCCAGCCAGGCCAAGAGTCTGGCCACGCAGGAGAACGGAATGCTGCAAAACATACTGGACAATGTGTTCATCGAGGATCCGGGAACTTTGGTGCCGGAAAAGTTCGGCGACTACCAGCAGAGCTCGGCGTCGGATGCCACAATGATAGCGCATGCAGAGCAGGACATTGATGAGGGAACGCTGGGACCGGGCGGCCTGAGGAATCTGTCCAAGGGAGCGGGTGCCACGGTTGCCGGAGCAGCGGCCGCCTCCGCGGCTTCTCCCCTGGACGTGGCAGCAGTCGATAGCGGCACCATGGTGGAGCTAGAGTCCAATTTGGGTAAGATTGCTGACAATCACAAAATCTGGGTAAGAAGTTTCTTATTATTTTTGATATTCAGGCACCATGGTTATCAAGTCGGACTCGGACGACTCCACAACGGCCAAACGCAATGACGACCAGAAGCCGCGCAACCGCTACAGACCGCAGTTCCTGGAGCACTTTGAACGTAAGAATGCGGGCGATACTCGTAGCGATGACAAATCCACGGCCACCGAGTACTTTACGGCAGTAGAGGAGCAGCAGCAGCAGCAGCAGCTGCAGGAGCAGGAGGAACAGCACTTGGCCAGCGGGGCCAACGATGTGAATAACTGGGAACACAACATGGAAATGCAATTCCAGCAGATCTCCGCCATCAATCAGTATGGGCTGCAGCAGCAGCAAGTCCTCATGGCCTATCCCCTGGTGAACGAACAGCTCATAGCGCTTAACAATCAGCAGAATTTGCTGCTGAGCAATGCGGCGCCGTTGGGCCAGCAGGGAATACCGGCAGCGGCTCCGGCGCAGCCGCCGCCCGCATATCAGAACCAGCACATGCACACGCAGTCGCACGCGTATGTGGAGGGCGAGTTTGAGTTCCTCAAGTTCCTCACCTTCGACGATCTGAACCAGCGGCTGTGCAACATTGATCACGAGATGGAGTTGGAGATCGAGCAGCTGAACAAGAAATACAATGCCAAGCGGCAGCCCATTGTGGACGCCATGAACGCGAAGCGCAAACGCCAGCAGAATATCAATAATAATCTGATTAAGATATAGGAACATAGGAACGCAACTCACAATTTTGCAAGGCAACTAAAAATGCAATTTCAACTCAAAAAAGGGTTCTTTGCTTTAGCTTGAATGAGTGCTGAACGCTGCCAAACATATACACTGTCTGTATATTTAGGCAGCGGTCCGTATTTGGAGCCAATTCAATATAAAGGAGAGACCCCGCTAAAAACCTTAAATCACAAGAAATGAGAACACAAAAGCTTTATTGTAAAATGCAGTGAAAACAGGAATGGAATATGTGGTCAGAGGAGCAGTCGTCGTCGTCGTCGTCGGCAGAACCTTCCAGCACGAATAATTAGATTTATTATGTTTGTTACACGTTTCGTTTTCATTACATTTTGGTTTCGTTTCCCTCGTCCATTGATCTGTTCGAATAAAATCTGTATTCTTAGCTGCCTGGCATGATCAACTGCCCAAGCCTTATTTTAATTTTTAAGACTACCATTATTATTCGTTCTTCCCTCGTTAACTATTAACTGTAATAATCTCTCTGATACCCTTTGTTTTGTCGTCGTCGTCGTGCGAAAACAAAACAGTAACCCGTCGTCAAGCAATAATTATAGAAAAAAAAATAATAATGATAAAAAAAGAGGAAAGAAACATTTTTATACGCATTGGAATGCATATTTTTCGAAAAGATATATATATATATATATTTCTCAAAGCAAAATGCACAGAAGCACTCACATATATAAACATTTATATATATACCTAGTACTTTTAGCGATTATAAATAATTTACATAATAAATATATAGGAATATATGACGCAAGGATTGTATACAAATCGATTAAAATTTCGTTTAACCTATCAGCAACTTTGAACTTATGATTATTCCTGAATCTAGTCTTGTATATCCATTTCCTGAGTGGCCTGCTGCATGTCCTTCAGCTGTGCCCGCAGATCCTCAGGCAAACTGTGCTCGTTCAAGGCACTGGGGTCCTCGCCATCCACGACAATCTCCTCCGGATCCGGGGCACGCGGCAGGAATTCAGCGTCAGCGAAAAGCTTGCCAAATATGCACCGGGCATTGGCAATGGCAGCATCGTAATCCAGCTCGTAAGTTGGCGCGTCCGTGTAGTAGATGTGCTCGCCGGCGGTGCTTCTACTATGTTGCGTGGCAATGGTGAAATAGGAGCTGAATATGATTTCCGCGCCGGATTGATCGAAGAGTTGGCTAGTAAAGGCAGCTAAATCGCTGGCAGGATCTTCGCTTACAGCGGGCGTGGTCAGGTGGAAGATGTCTGCGGGTAAAAATAGGATTAAGCCTGAGATTAAATACAAAGTAACCACTCGAATACTCACACAATCCCTCGGGGCAGGCGCCCGTGTAATGAGACAGCTGTATCAGGATAGCCTCTCGCCCGCCTTCCGCGTCCAGAAGTCGCAGTAAATTCACGCCACCGCCGCCCTTATTGAGCTCTTCGTTGCCCAAGGGACTGGCGGACACGAACAGGCCGCGTGATATGTGAGGCTTCATTTCGGTGCCACTGGAAACGGGAGGATAGCCCGGAGCGGAGACCACATTCTTGGCACGCAGAGTTTTCCCCGCGCTGCTCAGCACGAATTCCTTTGTATTCTCGTCAAGGCCAATATCGTCTACCGTTCGCTTCAGGCAGTAGATGCCGCCATAGACGGCGCACAGTCGGCAGAAGCACTGCGGCAGCTCCCCGCAGCCATACATGGGGAAGAGGAAGGGTGTGTTGCCGTAGCGACCAAGGCTGCCCAGAAATCGCTGCGTGCGCTGCATGCCCTCCTCGAAGCTGGTGTTGGGGCCACACATGGCGATCGCCTGCATCACGCACGAAGAGATCTTCTCAGTCACCCGCTGTGCCTGCAGGTACTCCAGGAAGGTGCGGCCGCGGAAGGCCAGCGAGTCCTCATTGCACTTGTCCTCGCCGTAGTCGTTGCACGTGGTTAGGAACTTCATAAGCAGACGCTTTTCCACAATGGTTAGCGTTTTCGTGTTGAAGACATCGCTGCGGGAACACGGCACTGACACGATCTCCCCGTTGTGCCGCATACACACGTGGTCAACGGCACGAAACTCGGCATAGCGGCAGATGTTGGACTTGATCAGCAGCTGCACTAGCTCCCCAGAGGCGTACAGGATGCGCGGGCAGAGGTCCAGACTGAAGCGTCGAGATTTTGCCAGCACGGTTTCACGGTTCCATTTCTGTTCCGCTTGAACTTCCATGGCTTCCGTTTCGGCTTCCTTCTCTGAAGTGTGCCAGGTGTAAGTGCAATTTCGCAACGTTGAGTGGGCTCCGGTCTCCTTGCTCAGCCGCTCACACAGACCCTCGATGGTGAAGGAGCCCCACACATCGCCGTAGTACTCATTGTGGTCGAGGTGCAGCACCGACTTCCCCACTCTGCTGGCCGCAGCGGCGATGCAGGACTCGATGAAACCTAAAAAGGGCGTCCCTCGCATGAGTCATCAACAGAATAAAGGGGACTCTTTAGCCAGAGATTACCTGTGCCTATGACCACCAGGTCAAACTGGTCTGGCAAGTCATCCGTCATCTTAGAGGCGGGCTTAGAACAAGATTTCTCCAATATTTACGAAGAAATTGATTTAATTGTGAATTTATTGCGAATCTACGCACAAACAGCTGGTTAGAGATGTGAGAATAACAGTGACGTCACCAGTGAATAAACAGCTGTCCACAGTGTTGGTTAAGGCTCAAATAAATTGGCTTAAATAAGTTTAAATTTGAATTTTATTAAATTAAAAATATTTACTTGAATTTTTATTTATATTTAGGTAAGAAACCAAAACAAAATAAATTCGACACCGAAAAAAAATAATTTTCAATTAAAATCAATGGCTAGAAACCGGCTTTCAGTAGCAGATATCAACAGGTGCATAAAAAGCGCGCACACACACCTGCAAGAGGTGTGCCTGTAGTTGTGGTCACTGCTGCCATGGAAACGGAAAACTCGTAAACAAAAGCCGGAAAATTGCAGATCGCAGAATGTGTTCTATAGAAAGGTAGAAATAATTTAATCTCGAAGTGTAAAACATGTCCTTTGAGAAGATATTGTACAAATATGACGAGCCCCACGGAATCGGCGACGTCTACTTCATTTGGCAGAAGGCTCTGCTGGCCACCACGGGCACCGATGGCTCCGTGGCTCTGTATAACCGCCAGGGGCAGCTGGTGCAGCGCATTATCCTGGCAGGGTAAGGTGGAATCGATCCGCAAAGGATGTCCTTTAAAAAAACTTTTCCCTCTGCCTATTTAGACTCTGCTCGGGATTCGCTTGGGACCAGGAAGGCGACCTGCTGGGTATCATCACCAGCGGCTCTCCGAACATCACGCTCTGGGACTACTCCACACAGGAGAAGGTTAGCGTGGAGACGGGCCTGCGGGATCCGCTCACCTGCATACTTTGGTCCAAGCAGCAGCAGCTCCTGGCCGTGGGCACGGGTCGGGGCAATCTGGCAATTTATAACCACCGCAGCGGAAAGCGACCCACGCCGGTACTGGGCAAGCACAGCAAGCGGATCACCTGCGGCGCCTGGTCCGCCCAAAACCTACTCGCTCTTGGATCGGAGGACAAGAGCTTCTCGCTGAGCAATGAGGATGGGGACACGGTGCGAGTGGTCCAGCTAAGGGACGCGCCCACCGACATGTACTTTGCCGAAATGGCCAACGACGACCGCATTGCCGGCGACAATGCCATCAGCATGATCATCGGCAAGCGGACGCTGTTCCTCTACTACCTGCCGGAGCCGGAGAATCCCACGGAGCTGGGTTTCCAGAGCCGCTACGGGTCTCTGATGCAACACAAATGGTTTGGCGACGGCTATATTCTGCTTGGCTTCTCTAATGGCCATGTGGTGGCCATTTCCACTCATCCCAAGGACGTGGGTCAGGAGCTGTGGCAGGTGAAGAACCACAAGGACACGCTGACGGGATTGGCCTACTGCCCAACCTTGGATATTGTAGCTTCATGCGGTGACGACAGGTGAGTCGGTCACATACTAAGTGCTTAGAAGCTTACACTCTCTTTTTCTCCTGTTTCAAGCAGCATCAAGATTCACTCGATAACAAATCTCCAGGAGACGGAGCGCATCATCACAGTGCCGGATCATGCTGGCGTCCAAATGATCGATTGGTCACCCGATGGCCAGCTCCTGGCAGTGACCACGAACAGTGGCACTGTCTACATCTATGTGACCAAGCTGCCGCACCTGTTCGCCGTGTCCGCTCCCCGAATTGTGCTACTCAGTAGTCTGGCCGAGGTGTCGATCTATGTGTACGCGCCAGACAAGTCCAAGTCGCTGCCTTTTCGTCTCCCACTGGAGGGAGAGCCCACCTTTATGGCTGTGGGTCCGTATAACTTTGCGGCAGGCATCGACAAGCACGTCTGGTTCTACGATCTCGGCAAAAGTCTTGGCGACGAGCCGCGACCGCTGAGTGAGCGAGATTTCCCGAGAACCATTGAGGGCATGAGGCTGAATGCGGATTACTGTGCCGCATTCTGCCCGCCGCAGCTGATCCTACAGGCAATTACCACTGACAATCCCAACTGCAAGGACAAGCTGCAGGCGGTGTTTCCCAACGCCTTGCCCAACATGCCCAGCGATGCGGTGATCACATGTTTCACCCTCAGCCAAGAAATGCTCATCTTTGCCACCGATGTGAGTCCGTCTTGCAACTGAAAATATATGAAGATCTTCATTTCCTCATGGTTATTTCAGATTGGTCATCTGGTTTTCTACTGCCTGGAGAAGTGGGATAGCTGCACTATCTATCGCCACAGCATGGGCATCAAGCAACTCTTTATGGACATCGAAGGCACAAAGACTATCTTCATAGACGATCATGCCCAGGGATATGTGTTCCTGCCCGCTGTCGAGGAGGCTCTGCTTATACCCGAGATGCCCAAGCAGTGCCTTGGCTGTCTGTGGGATCTCACGCAGCCGAACATCTTCATCAGCTACGATGCTCGGATCGTGAATACCCATGTCTTTGTGCGTCACTCTGTGCAAGGAACGCACACGTTGAAGGTGGGAGAGTCGAAGCTAAATCCGGGGCAGTTTCCGCTGCTGCTGTGTGGCGGGGAAATGGCGCTGCACGTGGACGGCGGACAGTATGCTACCCAGTCCCTCAGCACCCATGTGGTGAATCCCAGCAACAGCCAGACGGCGAATCTGCAGGTGCTCCTGCGACTGAGGAACTATGAAGAGGCCTACAAGTTGTGCAAGCAGATGAATCTAAGCAGTGCTTGGCGAGAGTTTGGGGAGCAGGCCATTGCGGATCTGGAGCCGGATATTGGTGAGACTTGTGTGCCTTGTTAGTTCAATTTTTTAATCTAATCCTTTAGCCATTCGAGCCTACCGCCAATTGGGTGAAGCTGCTTTCGTTAATGCCTTGTCGGAGCTACGCTACGTCGAGGATTTAGACATGCTCATCGGCTGCTGCTGCATGCTCTTGGCCCAGTATGAGCAGGCCAAGGAGCACATGCTTAAAGGAGTTTATACTAGGGCCGCCTTGGAGCTGTCTCGCGATCTGCTGCAGTGGGATCAGGCGCTGCTCCTGGCCCACAAGCACGACCCGGAAGAGGTGCCCTACATAGCCAGGGAGTACGCCCAGCAGCTGGAATTCACGTAAGCAAAGCTGCCTATTAAATGTAATCCTTGATCCTACTGCACTCTCCTCCTATTTAGTGGCAACTATGCGGATGCCCTGTATCACTACGAGAAGGGTTACAAGGAGGACCTGATCAACAGCAAGGACAACGAGCAGGCGGCTACAATGGAAAGCTCCCCCGAGTACGAAGAGCATGTGCGTCTCTGCAAAATGGGCATTGCCAGGACCTCTATCAGAGCTGGGGACTTCAGGAGGGGAGTGAGTAATAGCCACAGTAAAAACACTTTCAAAATAATTCATAAATTCTTCTTGAAAGATTCAATATGCCGTGGAGCTGGAGGACAAGCAGTTGTTGTTCGACTGCGCTGAGTTACTGGCCACCGTGGGTCACCTGACCGAGGCAGCGGGTCTCTATGAACGCGGTGGCTTCTACGATGAGGCCTGCGGCCACTACATTGCGCTGAAAATGTGGCACAAAGCCAACAATGTGCTGCCCAAGGTGAAGAGCACCAAACTTCATGCGGCCTATGCCAAGGCCAAGGAGAACGATGGCCACTTTGAGGAAGCCATTCGAAGTTATCGCGTGGCCGGGGACTTGGATGCCTGTGTCCGAATCTACCTGGACCACCTCTGCGATCCCCACTCGGCCTCCGAAATCGTACTCGAGTCGCGCTCCATGGATTCGGCCAAACTGCTGGCCAAGTTCTACCAGAAGATCGGAGACGTGGAGCAAGCTCTGCAGTTTCTCGTCATATGCGGCTGCGTGGAGGAAGCCTTTGCCCTCGCCCAACGGCACAACAAGCTGCGCCGCCATGGCGAGCTGCTGGAACGGTATGAGAACGCCAAGTCCTCCGACTATCTGGCGCTGGCTCATTACTTCGAGGGTGAAAAGTACACTTTGCTGGCGGGAAAGTATTACTTCCTGGCCAGGGAGTTCACAAAGGCCTTGAGGTTTTTGCTGAAGGCTTCGGCTTTTAACAACGAGGAGCAGGTCTCCCTTTCCTTGGCCATCGATTGTGTGGCCACGTCGAACAATGAGCAACTGGCCTCTCAGCTCATTGAGTTTCTGCTGGGCGAAGTGGATGGAGTGCCAAAGGACCCGCGGTATCTCTTTCGCCTGTATATGGCACGGAAGCACTACAAGGATGCGGCCAAGACGGCTGTGATTATTGCCAACCAGGAGCAGCTTGCTGGCAACTACAAATCTGCCAGGGATCTTCTGTACTCCATGTACCAGGAGCTGCGCCGCAACAATCTTTCCGTAACAGCCGAAATGCGACACCAATTCATCCTTTTGCACCGCTACACCCTGGTGAGGATTCACGTTAAGCTGGGCAACCATCTGCTGGCTGCCAAACTGCTTGTTCAGGTTGCCGCCTGCATCTCACAGTT
The DNA here is from genome assembly GCA_008042575.1 of Drosophila watanabei. Taxonomy (NCBI): domain Eukaryota; kingdom Metazoa; phylum Arthropoda; class Insecta; order Diptera; family Drosophilidae; genus Drosophila; species Drosophila watanabei. Next base: position 12,828 of record VNJS01015093.1, read on the forward strand.
TCCAGAGCGTAAGAAGTTTATCTGTAAGAACTGTGAAAGATGGTGATTGATATGCCTTACTTTTCATCTGCAGATATCATTCCAATCCTTACCTCCACGGTGATCGAGTGCCATCGAGCTGGCCTCAAGAAGTCGGCGTTCACCTATGCCTCCACACTGATGCGTCCGGACTACAGAAACCAGCTGGATCCCCGCTATTCGAAAAAGATCGAGTCAATTGTTCGTAAGGCTCCCAAGGGCATCAAGCAGCTAAGGGATGAGATCGACGACGAGACCATGGAGTGTCCCATATGCGACTCCAACCTGGCCAACATGGAGGTAACGTGCTACAGCTGCAAGACCACGCTGCCCATCTGCATTGCCACGGGTCAGCACATCATCAAGCAGCTCATGACCTCCTGTCCACAGTGCGATTTTCTCTGCTTCCGCGCCGAGATGGAGAAGTAAGCACATAAATTAAAATATACAAAATTCAAAGCATATAGGTAACACTTCCCGTATTCAATTGCAGCATTCTGTCGGAGAATGGCGAGTGTCCCATGTGCGGCGAGCAGGTGGCGCCGGAGCAACTTCTAGATGTGGAGGACATTAGGCCTTACATTCTAGCCGCCTCTTAAGACCGAATCATTAAAGGACTGAAGCAAACAAATAGACTGCACATAATCACAAAACACCAAAAAATAGATATATATTTATAAGATGCAAGGCACAAAATACACTTGATATGTCACAGAACAACAACTTGTTTGATTTACGTTCATTACGAGATTAGGGTCACTATTAAAATTTAAAAAAAAATTATAATTTTTTCCCATTTTTTCCTAATATTTTATTATCAATTCATTAAGCCTTAAATGGCTAATTCGAATATATATACATTTTGTTTATTTCACTGGTCTTTTGGGAATCTTATGCTCCAAAGAAGACTTTAAATATTCGAATCAAAGTTTAGAAATCTTCAAAACTCAGTCAAAAAAGCATTTATTTCAATTATTGCTTTGCTATGGTAGCTTTTATAAGGTTAGGAAATCACCATACTGAATTTAATAGTTTTAAAAACTAATTTTTTGTATTTTCTTTTTTAATTTTAGTTATAACTTAATTGGTCCATCCCTTTTTTTATAAAATTTTAATTTTTCATGACACTTTAATTAAAATAACAGTTTTATTCTGCTGACTTTGGTATTTGTTTGGTATTTTGCTGAAAGGTTTAAGCTTTTCCTAAATAGCCCTAACGCGTTTTTTTGATTACCGACAACACGGCTTGGTTATTAGTCAGAATTTCTCCAGATCAATATAGCCTGAAATTGTAACACCCGGATCTTACTGGTGATATTTAGAAAGCAATCTCTCCTCAACTAGAAACATTTCCAAAGAAACAGAAGATGGCGCTGATAACTGAGCCGGGTAAATCGGATTTCATCGTTGCAAATGTGTCCAATTCGCACAATGATGCTGTCGCCTTCCAGGTGAAGTTCGCCAAGGATCTAACAGTGGCCCAGCTGAAGGTATGTGGACTCCCAGGGTAAACAAATGGTAATTAATTCAATAAAATGTTCCCTTAGAGCAAGCTGGAGATACTGACGGGCGGCTGTGCCGGCACCATGAAGGTGGAGGTCTACAAAGGTG
>VNJS01015094.1:0-20512 GCA_008042575.1 Drosophila watanabei
TACTGGCCTTCGCGAAAGACTCCTCGATCCTCAAGGACTTCGAAACTCGCATTAGCAATCTCTAGGTCCACACCAGTAGAACCCGGGCAACTAAGGGCCATTTTTTGGCCTATGCTTGGCCCCGTGAGGGCCGCCCGACGTAACCTAACCTATGGCAGATATATGATATAGTAGCCCGATTTTCATAAAATTTACTTAGAAGTTCTGAAATATTACAAAATTATCATATCTGAAAGTAAATTAAAATATGTTTAAAACTGGCAAACTTATATATATATATTTTTTTTTTAATTTTCGATCGATTATATGCTAGATATTTGATATAGTTGCCCTATCCGGCCTGTTCCGACTTATATATTCAAGTATTAAGATAGCTTAAAAACTGGGGACTAGTTCGCATAGAAATGGACAGTCTGACGGACAGACTGACAGACGGACAAGGCAACGACTCGGCTCGACTCGGCTGCTGATCCTGACTAAAATGATAATACCCTGCAAGGGTATAAAAACAGCAAATTATTATTTTTTCTATTTTATTGAAAATATCGACGATAGTTGCCACGCAAATTAACTCAAACAAAAAACAAACATGGAAATAACTTGGAATAGCGTCGCGAGCCGACAGATACAGAAATCAATGAATTTCTTGACAGCGGGTTAATCCCGATGAACAGGATAAAGGTAACAAGTCATATAGCAACAAAATGTACATAAAGCATGACCGATCCCTGAAGCAAAGGTATTACCCTAAAAACCCGGCCATGCAGAAGATAATACATGAACAGATCGGCGAGCTACTGGAACAGGACGTCATAAACCGTTACACTCGTTATACACCGCACCGGTGGTGCTGGGAAGGAAAAAAAAAACAGTGGGCATTTGTAGAGCCAACTAAACGCAGACTCAGAACGTGATGCGTAGCCGGTCCCGATCTTATCCTCAACCAACTGAGAGAAAGAAAGTACATCAACACACTTGACTTGAAGAGCGGTTACTGGCGAATACCCATGGAAAACCAATGCGAACAATATACGGCAATCACATTACCGGGTCGGGGATTTTTCCAATGGAAGGTGATGCCTTTCGGGCTACATACAGCACCAGCAACTTTCAAACGGCAGTACTCATCCAGGAAGATGACGATGGTAAACAGGTAATATCATACGCGAATCGGAAATCCCACAAGAAAATTATTCAGCAACAGAGAAAGAATGCCTCGCAATATACTGGAAAATACACAAAATGCGGATGGAAGGACACAACTTCATAGGAATCACGAACCATCGGGACAAGTGGCAAGATGGGCATTATCCTTACAGCAATACTCATTAGAGGTCAGATATTGAAAAGGCAACCTTAACGTCGTAACGGACGCCCTATCGAGGCAACCCACCGAAGAAGCCCAAAGCACAGAGAACACAACAACGACCAAGAACGATTTCGGAAAACCTCAGGACACCAATAACACAGCATCAGCTAGGAACGAACACGAAAAGACCTAGTACACTAATAATAAATTAACAACCAAAAACAAAGACACAGATACGCCCAGAATACCAACAACACGACAACAACCAGGAACGAACACGGATAAACCCAGTAATAATACAACAATAATAATAAAACTACAACCTGGAACGGACACTGAAAAGGCAAGGACACCGATAACGCTACAACAACCAAAAGCAACCACGGAACGGCCAAGGACAAATGGAACCAAACGAGAAACTTATGGGACGAGCAAACGGAATAAATACCATGGAGGATACCAAAAAATATTACGGACTGGTTTGACGCCTCACGTCGCAATCGAAAACAACTGCAGGAAACACGAAGTGGACTGAACTACAGAAGAATGGATTTTGTTATTTTTTGGTTATTAGGATTATTGTTATTATTAAATAAAATAATATTATTGTTATTAACTAAAAATAAAAACGGGATAAGCAGCCAGATATATACGGGAGAGAAATTGCACCAACAAAACACCAAGCTTTTGTATACCGGTAAATGCGGACAAAACAAAGCTACAGAAAAAAGTAGTTGTGTTGTAAACTTAATTTTGTAAATAAAAAATCAAGTTCGTTTTATTTCGGCTAAATTATTCATGGAGTTATAGAACACAGGGTTATCGACGAAAAATCAGCGATCGATCGAATAGGATTACGTGGGTGTAACTGAAGATGTAAGAAGAGCGTCCTAATAACACATCCATACTATTTGAGTTTGCTGCGACTTTAGTTATATACCGAATGAGTTTATTGTAAAATGTTCAAACCAGCCTTTGTTGTGTGTGTTTAAGGGGATTTGAGAGTGGTATAGATTCACAATTTGGTTCATTTAATAATGACAACAGCCCGTTACTTAAGAGATTTTGTATTTGTTTATCTTCAAAGAATAGTAAGCGAAGAGCTGTTATTGTTGTCTTATTTCAACATTTAAATATTGGTTGAAATATTGGTCGACGTACTCGGCACGCGATATCCATGGTCGTCGATTAAATATAACATTTGAAATTTTAAAGGCGAATCGGCTAAATTCAGTACCGGAACCTTTAAAAACACTTAACTTGAACCACATTTCAATCGAAATTGTTTTTGAGATTTGGGACATAATGTTTAATGTCATGGATGTCTACGAGAGCGAGCAATTTCAGCTGCGAAAAATGAAATTACATTTAAATCGATTAACACTGTTGTTGATCCAGACGAAATTTTCTACTTCAAGTTCACAAAATTGATCCAGACGAAATTTTTTACTTCAAGTTCACAAAATTTACGTGGAATACCACCATATCGTTTGAAACTGAAGATTGGCTCACCTATAATTTTGCTTTGAAATTTAAATGCCCCGATAATGTGTAATGGCACGCGATTAGTTATAAAAAAAATCATGGACAAAATTCTTGAAGCTACTATTTAGAGTGGAAAATTTCAAGGATTAGGAAAACTAAACCAAGGATCCTAATGACTCCTTCCGATTTACCTATACCATTCAATCGTTTACAATTTACAATTCGCTTGGCATATTTTATGACTATAAATNACAGAAAAAAGTAGTTGTGTTGTAAACTTAATTTTGTAAATATAAAATCAAGTTCGTTTTATTTCGGCTAAATTATTCGGGAGAGAAATTGCACCAACAAAACACCAAGCTTTTGTATACCGGTAAATGCGGACAAAACAAAGCTACAGAAAAAAGTAGTTGTGTTGTAAACTTAATTTTGTAAATATAAAATCAAGTTCGTTTTATTTCGGCTAAATTATTCATGGAGTTATAGAACACAGGGTTATCGACGAAAAATCAGCGATCGATCGAATAGGATTACGTGGGTGTAACTGAAGATGTAAGAAGAGCGTCCTAATAACACATCCATACTATTTGAGTTTGCTGCGACTTTAGTTATATACCGAATGAGTTTATTGTAAAATGTTCAAACCAGCCTTTGTTGTGTGTGTTTAAGGGGATTTGAGAGTGGTATAGATTCACAATTTGGTTCATTTAATAATGACAACAGCCCGTTACTTAAGAGATTTTGTATTTGTTTATCTTCAAAGAATAGTAAGCGAAGAACTGTTATTGTTGTCTTATTTCAACATTTAAATATTGGTTGAAATATTGGTCGACGTACTCGGCACGCGATATCCATGGTCGTCGATTAAATATAACATTTGAAATGTTAAAGGCGAATCGGCTAAATTCAGTACCGGAACCTTTAAAAACACTTAACTTGAACCACATTTCAATCGAAATTGTTTTTGAGATTTGGGACATAATGTTTAATGTCATGGATGTCTACGAGAGCGAGCAATTTCAGCTGCGAAAAATGAAATTACATTTAAATCGATTAACACTGTTGTTGATCCAGACGAAATTTTCTACTTCAAGTTCACAAAATTGATCCACACGAAATTTTCTACTTCAAGTTCACAAAATTTACGTGGAATACCACCATATCGTTTGAAACTGAAGATTGGCTCACCTATAATTTTGCTTTGGAATTTAAATGCCCGGATAATGTGTAATGGCACGCGATTAGTTATAAAAAAAATCATGGACAAAATTCTTGATGCTACTATTTAGAGTGGAAAATTTCAAGGATTAGGAAAACTAAACCAAGGATCCTAATGACTCCTTCCGATTTACCTATACCATTCAATCGTTTACAATTTACAATTCGCTTGGCATATTTTATGACTATAAATAAGTCACAAGGCCAAACATCGACAATTTGTGGCTTAGATTTAGAAAGTCCGTGTCTTTATCACGGCCCATGATACGTTGCGTGCTTAAAAGTTAAAAAACCATCGAATTGGTTTTAACGCATCAAGGTTAAACTTAAAAAAATTGTAGGCCCAAAGGCAATACGGGCTTGCAAAAATCCTCCAACTGAACCATCCACGAGTGCGCGGGTTGGGCAATGGGCACTAAACTATCCCAAACAACGGGTAATGCTTTGCCGCTCGCTTTGTCCGCGGTAATGCAATGCGGTTCAATTCCTCCTGCCCAAAAAGGAAGAATTGAACCACTAACCCTGGTTGGAGCTGCCTTGCGTGTAGATATAAAAAGCAAGTGGGTGATCCCCCGGATCCCCAGCTTTTTTAAGGAATGGACCAGGGAAAGTCAACCGGGGCTGGGATGTCAGCCCAAACGTCGGTGGAAGGCGTGACCGTTATCACCGGCGGGCACGGAGGGGAGCGTGTCACTAGCGGTTACACCTCTGATTTGACGAGAGCAGGTCATGTCAGTTACTGCCACAATAACGACGCAAGGGAAGCTAAGCCGCTCAGGTGCCATAGTCGAAACAGACTCGGACTTGGAGAGCGTGCAGCTCTCTAAAGAAGAGGTGAAAAGCCTTAACCGCTCGCCAAAACCATGTACAAGCTCCCCGCGTAGGGACGAGCCAAAGCTTGCAAGCGAGGGGATTAAGGCCAAGGCGCAGTAAAACCCTGCCCTTTACATCCAGAGTCGGCTCCAGAAAAAAGCCGCCCTATCCCCAGAAAAGAAACTAAAGCTTACATGGGCCGAGGAAAGGATCGCAGAGGGCAGACTGCACTTCGCCACACTCCCACACCTGACTTCAACGGGTGGATTCGCAAACAAGTTAAAGGAAACTTTTAACAACAAAAGGAAACACTCAACTGAGAGTGCCAATAAGCGCGCACTAGGGAACAAGCGGCAACGCGAAGTTCGCCAAAGTCAGTGAGGTGACCAAACGACATTTGATCGTGACACTCATTGACAGAAGCGACGAGAACGGCAAGATGACTGAGTCGCGGTGAAATCCTTGTACGGATGGAGGAAGACCCCGAAGCTTCCATGCCCACTTTTGATGGTGGCGGGTGGCTGAATGGGGTAAAAATCCTGAAGTTTATGGACGACCCGACGAGAAAGTAGCTGACGCAAGCAGTCTGCCAATTGGAGGCACCGTGGGAGGGGGACAGGAAGCTAATCCCGTCCATTCCCAAGGCGAAGGCACTCTTCCCCATCGCAATCCAAGGGGACAGGGTCAGAATCCGGACATCTCAACTGCGGATTGGAAGGTGCTGCACCTTGCGACACCATTACCCAAAAAGGGGGGGCCAAAGCGCAGTCCACCAAATAAAGAGTCGGACGGCGTGGGGCATGGGCAGAGTGTACCTGCGCCTCAAAAAGCGCCATCCCAGGGATAAAGATTATCACACCCTGAAGGCAGGCGATGTGGAAAAGGACCTAGGTCTGGAAACCATCGTAGATGTCGCCCAGTGAATGACGCTGGACGAGTCCGACGAAGAAGAAGGCGATGACCTGGCACCTCGATTGGAGGTGAGCCCGGTACCCATCATACTCAGGGCGCTGTAGCTCAACCTTGATAAAAGGTCGCTTCGGCTGAACTCCTCATAGCCATGGACCAAGGGTCCGCCGACATAACTTTGGTCCAATTGCCTCGGGTAGTTCCGTTGCCAGACTTAAGTCCTCAAACTACAACGTGTTCTATCAATATTATCAATGAGAATACAAAGCCCTACTTGGAGACTACAAGAAGGAAATACGCAAGGCCGAGAGAAACTCATGGAGAACCTTCTGCTTCAATAAAGAGACTGCCCCAGAAACGGATAAGACTCCGGAAGCTGCTATCAACGCAGCCAACCATACAGAGTCAGCTCAAACGTATTGACGAACAATGGACTGAGGACAGCGAATAGGCCCTAACAGCACTAGTGCAAGCACATTTCCCAGGATGCACTGAAATATCCTATGCACCTCATAGAAGATCTTATATTCTCTAGAAAAATCCACAACTATACTCTTTTTCGGGGATAAAAGCAAATAAATAAAACCAAAGAAGTAATCAGTTTGCTTACTAAAAAAGGTCTATATCTCTATCCAATGGGCGACCTCTCGCATTGCCTAAGTCAGGAAAGTGCAGCCATGTGAGCCCTCACCTCATTTCTACTCAAAATGCTAGAAAAACTGCTAGACCTACGAATCAGAAACGATGCCGGAGAATTACTGTTGACCAATCAGCACGCCTACACGAAGGGGAAATCGGTGAAGACGGCACTACATTCGCTAGTAGCCACCATTGAGAGAGCTCAACACAATAAGCTCTCTTCACCAAGAGATACAAGGTACCGCGATGAATCCCCCAAAAATTAACACGACTAGGCTAACCCCGAAAACACAGGAAAACTTACTACAATCTTATGGAGAGAAGCCAGCGGCAGGCACTGAACTGCTTACAGGGGCGCTGAGGTAAACCCCTACAAAAGCACTCGAGACAATAATCGGAATTGATCCCCTAGATATCCATGCGCAACTGACAGTAGGAAAGGCGGCACAACGCCTGGTTGTATCAGGTAATATGTGCCTACAAGGATACAGTTTGATTGGTCGAGACATGAGCAGAATATCTGACTACATGATACCACGAACGTGCCCGAATGTAAAAAACAACAACCTAATGACTAAAAAACAGGTCAGGACCATGCTCAACACCTCAATATCTACACCGACGCACAGTAGCGCCTTTTCTCATTTTAGGTTGCAAAAATCGTAACATAACATAATGAACCAAATAAGATATTCAAATAATTTAAACGGCGACTGGCACGTAATTGTTGTAAAAATTACATATGTATTGGATAATGTGCCACGCCCACCCATTCGACTTTTTATAGGGTATCAAAGTGGAAAAATAGATTTTTTTTTTATGAAGACAATTAAAAAAAAAAAAATTGTTATTTAATTTTTTATCTTTATTTTTATGTATTTGCTTATATAAAAATATTTTGAATGCAAAAAAAAATATTTTAATTTTTTTTTTAAATAATCTGACCCAAAAAAAAAACTTTGTCTTTTTTGTATTCGTATTATTGAAAAACCAATGAAAAGAAAGAATTTTCTTTCAATACAAAAAAAAACATGAACAAATTAACCCTAATACGCGTTTTTGCGCTTAAGTAAAACCAGATTTTTTGGTATTTTTGTATATTTTACCCCTGAGTTGCTTTGGTTTATGCCGCTGCATTTCCGCAGACGTTTTTTTCAGCTTTTTTTATAGGTAATGAATGTATCTATCGTTTAAGAATAAAAACATGACGATAATCTACATTTTGAGTAATGCTACCTGAAAGTCGAGCAATTTTCAATTTTTTTCTCCTTTGATGCCAAAATGGAAATATTTTTCAACTTTGAATGCTCATATCATCTACAAAAAAAATCTTAAAATTAATTTTATTGTACATTCTTAATCCTTGGGAAATTCTCTGATGATTAAGTATGGTTAAAATTGTTTTTGCGACAACGACTTTTTTGATTTTTGCAACGGCTTTTGTTCTAGAGGCGCTACTGTGCGACAGCTCCAAGATGGAGGGAGGAGTAGCGGGCATATACTGTACGGACCAGAGAACTGCAAGGATGACACTTTTTGCCACTCTACTCACACCCAAAATTTGAGTCCGAGTGCCACTCACACTCGAGCACAAAAGTAAGATACAAACACCCACACAAAATCTAACGGGTGTTGCAGGCACTCGGTGCGCTGCGCACCCGATCACTACGGGTGTGGGTGCCGATCGACACTCTCACTCAAAGCGGTTTTGAGAGCAGGCAAACAGTAAGCAGAATCATCCAAGAAAAAAGGGTTGTTGGTAAAACACTCATATATGACCCGGCTGTCGCCTTGTGTGTGTTTTTTACTTGAGCGATCGGGTGCCGACCGCACTCGCACTTATAACGGTTTTAGGAACAGGTAAAGAATAAAAAGAACAACTACGCAAAAAAGGGTTACACTGATAAAAAATTTCAAGACTTTTGGTCATTTTGTAAGACTTTTGGTTACGAATAAAGCGCAGGCACATTTTTCTCCTATATTAAGATTTTAAAAAAATTAAGAAAACATTTTTTATGTTTGTTTTAATGAAGCCAAAAACCTATTTATAGAATTTTTAGTATTATATTAAGACTTTTGGTCTTATATGAAATTTTTAATTAAAGAATGCACAAAATCTTAAAAGAAATTTTTTTGATAAGTGTAAGGAAAAAGTACCTATTTATGACCTAAACCAAAGAAACAAAAAAATAGTTTTGCGTGCTACCTTTCACCCTTTCTTTCGTCGACGGTCTTGCCTTGCACCCGTCTTAAATGAGTGTACACAAAAAATGACCTGCGACCGATCGGTAATTGTGTGTGGCAACACCGGAAACGTTCTCACACTCACACACACTCTTTCGGCAGTAACACAAAATGTGCGGGTGCCGAAAAACACCCGGGTGTCGCGAGTTGGGTGCCAAGAGACACCTGTGTGCCTGAGACACCCGGTATTTAGCGGGAGCACCCATGGGTGCGGTGGCTTTCTGCAGTTCTCTGGTACGGACCCTCAAATGAGGCTGTCGTATAAGCTACCAAGCCAATGCAGGCGGAAGTATTCGCTATCGGGAAAGCGGCAGAACTTGCTAAAAAAAAAACCGCCCACACGAGGCGGTCAATTTGTTCGTTGACAGTCAAGCGCGATAAAAACCACACAATCGTCAGTGGTCAGTTCCAAAAGTGTACTGGCAAGCAGGGAGGTACTTGATATCCACGGCATTGATGGTAACGAAACCGCAGGCGAACTTTCAAAGGAAGGCGTCGGACTGGCGAGGGGATAGGCCGACGCAAGAGCAAAAAGCAGATGGAAGAGAAATTCCACAAAGAGCACAACGAAAAACTACGTGCTGAATCTTCCACGGAAAGGTGCAGACTGTTAGTAGGAATTCGCACAGGGCACTGTCTGACTGCGACACATGTCGGTCAAGAAAACAAAACGCCAACTGCCGGAGAAGCGATGAATCCGGGGAAACCGAAACCCTGGAGCATCTCATTTGTAAATGTCCGGCCCTAGCAAGGTAAAGAATGAGACACCAAGGCGTTCCGGCTCTGGCATCGCTGAAAGATGCCTCGAATAGAAAGCCAGGCAAACTACTTTCATTCGCTAAAGACACCTCGATCCTTAAGGACTTTGAAACCCGCATTAATAATCTCTTGATCTACACTAGAATAGCCCGGGCAACTAAGGCCATATTGGCCTATTCTTGGCCTCACGAGGACCGCCCAACCTAACATAACCTTATGGCATTACGATACATACAGTTTTTTTGAATAAATATATTATAAAATTATCTTGGGGTTATATATTACATCAATAAAAGGCGGGTCACAGAATACTATAAATGTTGTAAAAGGATTTTCAATATGGTGTTATATGTGGTTGGTGTTGGTTTTGTTCTATATTTTTATTCACTATTTTTTCCATGTTAAATACTGGGCTATCTGGGGAAATTGGCTATATTTTTGGTATCTTAGCATATATTTTCATACAATCAAACCTTTATAAAGTTAATTTAACAAGAAATATAATAAGGTACCGTTCGAATCATGGATTATTTTCGAAAAATTGAATACAATGCACTAGCGTTACTCAATAAATTTCTTTTGCATAAGACCCAACAGAAGATTCGAAAGCAAAAGCCTCGAAAAACGGCTTAGAACTGGAGGAGGACTTAAATTCGAAAGAGCAAATCTGGCCCGTTTAGGTCTGCTCGTGAAATTATAATTGATATCTTTGGTAAATCAGACTTTAAACCATCAAAGAAACTTGTTGCAAGAAGACTAAATGAAGCTTGACCCTTTTAGACGCTCGAACAGAAGGAAACAACTCCTGTCAAAGGCAAATATTAAAAAGCATTTGGCTTTGCACAGACCCTTAAGGTCAAATACGCTTTGTTTTCGGATAAATGTGTTATAATGTGATGAAACCAAAAACAAATAGGATGGAACCCAGTAGAAAAATATTTTTGCGCTGTCCAAAAGGCCACGCCCTCATTTCGAGATAGACTACAAAATTTTTAAAGCATGAAGTAAGCAAAATAAAGCATTGGGGTGCATTTACTAGGCCGAGTAAATGGTGTTATGGATCAATTTCAATATTCAGGTATATTTAGAAGCGTTACGGGTCATTTGCTGTAGATAACATCCTTGTGATGTGGACCTTTATGAAGAATAACGATCCGAATCATTCATCAAGGATTTAAAAAATCGGTTTTAGACGAAAACACTTGAAGCTATGAATTGGCCAGGACATAGTACAGACCTGAACCAAAACGAGAATCCTTTAAAGAATGTTCAAGTGACTCTTTGCCAGAAAAAACATAAAAAACATTTTAGGCTGGGGCTCAAGAAGCCTGGTACTTCATTTTAAAGGGACGATGCCCAAAACTGGTGAAGAGTATGAGCCCACAATGTCTAAAAGATATTCAAACTAATGATTATAGTTATAAATACTAATCCAATGTAAAATTATGTGATTAGTTTATCTATAATTACCGTTTAAATGAATTTTGCACATTTCTCCATTTTTTTGAAATATCTAAGAAATTTCGTTCTTCACATTCAAACCTGTTTTATGTAATAATAAGTTTACTAAATGGGCTACAAAATGTCATATTATTTTCTTCCTTTTTATTAATATTTAATCAAAAAACTTATATTATAGCTTACGAATTTTGTTTACCACTTATATGACCATAGCTGTATACTATGACGAAATAACAGATGAGATACAAGCAATCTAATGAAAAATTACTTTCCGGACAATATTATTAGAACACTTATGAAAAAATACCAAACCACAACAAACTCAAAACCACCTGAACCACCGAAGACATATAAATCCACAAAATATATTTTAAATCTGTATAAAAGAATAACGATCAACAAAGACGAAATAATAATAGTCTATAAACCAATAAACAGACCGAAGGACTTGTTTAACAAAACAAAATATAAAATATCACCAAATTCAATCTCATAGGACCCGATGGCTCTTGCAAGGTGCGCCGTAGAAAGGGCGAACGATATTTGGAAATGTGCTGTGTTGAAACCGTTAATCATTCACCTTACACTGTGATGTAGAGGCAATAAGTGAGAAAGACGAAGATCCTATTTTTAAATATGATTCTGCACCTTGCATTCGCGCTCGATCTGTAAACAATTCAGTCAGCTTTTGTCAATAAAACAACTAAATCAATTAATTTTGACCTTTTTTTATCGAAGATAACAGTTTTAAATGAAAAAGTTGGGCATAATGTGCCTAAATTGGCCCGGAAACAGTCCTGACCTTAACCCAATAGAGAATGTCTGGGCCCTAATGGCTGCGAAAATAAAAACAAGGAAACCTAAAACCAAGGTAGAATTGAAGCATGTGATAGAAAAAGTATGGTTCGAGGATATCACTGAGGAATATTTAAGTGCATTGTACAACTCGATGCCCAATAGGGTAAAATGTGTAGTTAAAGCACGAAGGGGCACTACAAAGATCTAATTTAAATTAAAAAAAAAAAAAATTAATAATTAAAAAATTTAAAATTAATTTAAAAAATTATTTGTTGAGTATATACACAATTATGATTATTAAAATTTGTTGTTTTTTTAAGTTGTCATAATGACGAATGGCCACCAAAATTAATAGGGGTCAGGAAAAAAAATTTTTTAAAAACTAACATTCATCAAATAAAAATGGTTATGCACTCTTATTTAAAATTATAACATTATTCATTAAAAAAATAATTGGGCAATTTGGTAAACATTTATAGAAACCCCAAGCTAGAAAACATACAAGTATGTAAAAATGCGGAATTTTTGTAACGCTGCACAGTGGTCCCAATAAGCAATCTAGCGGAATAAAAGTCGAAATAAAAAATTTAATTTGGTTAAACTTTGGTTTATTCCAATGGTAACACTCATAAAAGCATTTTAGAAGTTATTAAATGACTTTTGTGATCAACCGTGAGCTTTGAAAGTCATCATATATTTTTCACATGCGAATAGAAGTTTTTGAGGTTAATTGTTCGTCGTGTTTAATATATAGAAAAATACACAAATTGGCGATTTTTAATTGAAGAAACTATTGTTTTCGTTAAACTAAGGTATGTACTAAATGTAAAAAATTTGTTCGTGATCCGTCTATGTATGTGTAGCCTAAAATTATATTGTTTTTAACATGCTTTTGAATTATTGATTCTTATACGTTTTACAGTCTTTGCTGGACTGTAACTAATAGGAATCAATCGTATTCAAGCTAATGTTTGTATTTGTCATATGTGTAAGTCCTTGTGTCAAAATGTCCAAAATAAGAGCCATCTACGTCAATTTCTTAAGTCTATTACGCTTTATAGGTGTACTGTCAATCCCTAAGAGGCGTCTTTTTGCCTTGTGGCTCAGCGAAAGTGTCGCAGAAAAAAAAATTTCGGTTCTTAGCGAATATGTGTTGAGCCAAATTTCAAAAAGCAGCCGTTTATCTGAAGCTGAAGAACAGGAAATTAAGAAAAAATGATCAAATTTTGTAAGCCGGCTTACAGTAAAATGGAAAACTTGCCATTACAAGGCATTATTTGAGAACAAATATTTGAAATGGCTTGAGATGCCTCTAGTGTTACATAAGGCAACGTCAACTCTTGAAATTGGTAGACCAAGGAAGAATTTTGGTGATCTGTGCCCAAAAGCACAAGTCAAAAGAGTAGCTAACTTAGTTCACAAATAAATGAAAAATAAAAAAAAAATAAATGTTTATAAATGTTATGTATAATTGTTCATTGAATTTAAAATATTTTAAAATATATTTTTTGAAAGACTATAAAGATACAAAATTCACTATATTTTATATATGAAAATAATGAGATTTACTTGAGGTAAGATATTAATATTTTCAGAATATGTCAATACACTAAGAAAGTGAAGTAAAAATTTTCATTAAAATATCTATTGATTTACCCGAGTTATAAAATTCCGCTTGCAGAGGCATTTGGCCCACTGTGCGCTGGGTGTACATTAAAATAACACAATTAAAATCTTACAAATGTTATGCTGTAACACTATCTTACATTGGCACTGTAAAAAAAAAGTCCACTGCCACTCACTTGAATAGCCCAACTTAATTTGTTTTACAATATATTTTTTTTATTTCTTTGCTATAGTTATTTTGTTAAAAAAAACCAAACTATTCTGTGGATACCGTTATACCAAGAACAAAGTTTCGCCGGATCAGAGACAAAACAAAATGTCGAGCAAGTCAGCAATAAAATCCTGTTGCGTTGAAGTTAGAAATTAAAGCCTAGTACTAACATAACGAAAATCCGCTGTCACAATTGTTATAGTATAATCCCTATATATTTTGCTTGGTAACCAGTGTGACTAAAGAAATTAACGAAAACATAAAACAAATTAGAAAAAGTGAAATTAAAATGTTAAAAATCATATTTTTTTCACATTATACAGTTTATTTACAGATTGGGTATTGGAATACTATATATTGATATATGGAGTTGAAGTTAATAACTAATTATTTCTGCATTAAAACTTCTTGCGAATTAAATGGCAATTAATTTCACTACCGCCTTTTATTGTATTAACCTATTCCTGCAATCTATAATTTAACTTGTCGAATTTCCCTCCATATTGCCTGTAAGAACAATTAAATTAAATTATTCTGACAGCACAATCACAGCTGTGTTGCCAACATTTTATTTCTTAGCAACATTTTCACAGCCAACATTTTCCTTATGTCAGTACCCGCAAAAACGACAAAGGAAAATTGTCTTCTTCTTTTCTTTTTTTGTAGCCTTTTTATGTGGAGTTTGGCCGTGTTCACAACTGTGACAGTAAATCTGCTGTCGTTATGTTAGTACTATGCTTTATTTGTGGAATTATTTAATAACCAAATAGATGTTAAAATGTTTTAGAACTACTATATGGTCCATATCCGAAAGTCCTTTTGGAAACCAACCGCATACCGAAGTTCCGACAATGGAAGAATGTAGGAAAATGGAATAAAAGTTGAACTACCATTAGTTTACGTTAAGCACATAAAGAAAATCTATGTCGTTGGATTTTTCGAAAGGTAGTAATTCAGACTTGAGTGTGGAGTCAACTTTTGTAAGGACACAACCCCCACGTCTGACAGGCCGATCTAGCCAATACACCGTGAACAGAGCTCGAAAAACTTTAGAGCTAAGTGTCTCCGGTTTTAACCAGGTTTCTCTGAACACATTAGCCTTTGGAGGTAATGTTAAACGTAGGGCGCACTGTGGTCTGGGCTAGGAATATTTTTTCCTTCGCTTCGTACTCGGGCAAAAACATGGCCAGAAATTGGTAGAGTATATATTGTCAGAGTCCCTAGCGTAAGAAAATTTGAATTCTTCCACTTTAATTAATATTTTTTCGGCTCCGGGTTTGCCTTGCTTAAAGACAATTACATTTCAGAGCAGATGAGATCCGCACAGCATATATATGTTTTGTAGGTGGTACTTTCGGCAAAGCAGACTAAACAACTACATTGCCGAGGTCGGGAATAAATTAGCGGGAGTCTGAGGGGTCATTGGTTGGGCATAACGTTTATCGCCGGGGCGCCGAATCATTCTAGCTTTTGATCTTAGAGTTCTTGGAATTAATCCTGAGGATGAGGCTGCTTTTGGGAGCTTGCAGCCGGTGGTGCACACTAGATGCTTTTTTTGCGCCTAGGAGAATCATTTAATAGCGTAAGACTATTAAAATTGTGTGTCCAGTACGAAAACTCGATTAAAACCTCTTTAAAACTGCCCTTGGTTTGCCGCATACAAGACCTTATATTCCTTTCAACTTCGCACCAGGCCTCGCTGCAGCAGCACAAACCGACATCTTTAAACACAGTTCAAGTTGGTGATACTGTCCGTGTTGTAACCCTAATGCACTTTGCGTGCGCAATGTTTTTACACATACGATTTACCACTGTACCTGTTATGTTAAAGAGAGTACGAACGAGAGATAAGATAAGAAGTAAAAAAGTTTAGAATTGAGCTCCAAACATAAGCTTGTTGCTTTTTCTTTTATTACATCGATGACTGTATGTTTTAAGTTCGGTGGAATATGTCGCTTAAAAACGACATAACTCCGCGCAGATAAATGTCGTTTTAAAGGCGACATATATAGCTTTCGGGAGATATGACATTTCCAAAACGACATAATTCCTTCAGAAAAAAAGCTACATAAGTCCGCTCGAAAAATGTACCGGGGGAGATATGTCGCTTAGCCGCTAAATAGTTGCCTAACTTGTACTGAACTGTTTCACTTACTGTGTGCACAGGGTTTTACTTACCACCTCCTTTCCGACCACGTTTTGGTGTACCCTCTGCGTTCGCGTTGGACCGTCGAGGACGAGATCCCCGTTTCCGTTTGCCTCGACTAGTGTATGACTCGTCAAAGTCGTTATCTGAATCAAAATCGTCCTCATAGTCATCACCATGATGATAATGCGATGACTCCAAGTCTTCGTGAAACCAATCCTTTTCGGCGTTTGCATGAGAGTCCTTACTATCATTATCTCCTGATGCTCCCATGGAATTACCATCAGCAGCAACAATTGCTATAAAAAAAATAAGAGTAATAAAATTCTTTAACTCAATTGTTCTTCTATTTATGTTCTTTGCATTTCTTTACATATTAAAAACGAAACAACCGATCCCCGATTTGAAAAATTAAAAATGTCATATGGTTGCCGAGGAGGATGTTTCGATTTTTGAAGCGCACATATTTTGTTACCTGGACTCTCAATCTGATGGATATCACGTGCAACAGCGGCCCCCACCGTTGCTACATGGTGGTGATGATGCGGTTGATGGTGAGAGTGTTGAAGATGGTGTTCGCGGTACTGATAAGCACGGTAGCTCTGATTCGGGTTGAGTAAATACTGACGCTTAGGCTTGCGCCAGCGCGATGATGGATAGGTGTATATTTGTCCATGTCGGAATCCTGGCATACGTTGTTTTTTTTTCATGAAGAGAGCACAATGAGTCTGTGCAACACCAGTCTGGGGGTCCAGAAATGGCATACGAAGACGTCTTTCAATGCATAAACGAGTATTAAAGTTCTCGCTATTTTCTAAAACTTCCTTGTACTTTTCTTTGTCGTTCAGAAAATTTTGAATCTTTTCAAAGTTTCCAATGTTTACAACCAACGTTTTTTCAATTTCAGACGCGGAAGCCATGTTGTTGCTGTCGTTTTGTATAGAGAAACAGATGCAATAGAGACAAATAAATAAATACCAAGTTACTAGTTGTAATGTTTTCAATATAAAGCCTTCCTTCTAGTTTAAAGACTTCTTTTTCATTTAAATAGAAGAATAATTTTAATTTTCTATACAAAATAAAAGGACGCAAAAAAATAGTATGATAACGAACCGGAAGATGAAATATACCGCATAGCTCTTAAAATTATACCTAAAAAAACCTAAAAATTAATAAGATATACCGTAAATATACTATGAAAAAATAATAAGGGTATTCCACAACCTTTAAAGTTGCTTGTCCATTATGTTGCATTTGCCATCATTTGCACCGGATCACAAAATACCGAATAGCGGTTAATGGAAACAGGCCAAAACTGAATTGTTCTGAAATGTAGTATGAAGACAGTAAAACAGTCTTGCAGCAGAAAAAATTTATTCTTTTGAAGAGTGACCTCTCTTTCAGCAGCGCCGTTGCACAGCTTTCAAACGTTTTAATATGGCAGCAATATAAAAATTAAGTTTAGAGTATTTGGATGAGTGGATATGGGCTCCAACAGGCATAAGTGTATGGATGCCCGGTTCAGTAAAGATTAAAGTGACACCAACCGAAATCCAATGACTTCCAAAAAGGTCATTTAAAGCGGCATTAATAATGCCGCCAAGGTAAAGGAGAGCCAAATGTGAGATCGGCAAGACTATAAGCCCACATTCTTTATTTTATATATATTATTTTCTTCTAGTCCTTTTAATGCAAAAAATTATAATTTCCCAATTCCTAACATTTTTTATTTTTCATTACCAAATTAATTATTAGAACTACAATTGCTTCTGTCCCCCTGGATTCACCTTTACCGCATAGCCCTTGACGAGAACCATAATTTCAGATATGGGAAGGGGCTGAAGGGCAGAGCAAGAGGTTAATGGCCTGTTCTATAATAATTTTTATTCTTTCTCGCACCCCGCCTTGGAAATACTGAATCGAAAAATCTCCTAACGCCATGCCACTTTCAAGCATTTCGTTTTCTCGTCTCCATACCAGCCTTAAAAACGGCGCCTACAAACAGCCGTTCTAAAGTATTTCCCTCTCGCTCTCTTTCACTGCTTTGAAACGCTTTTTGCTGTTTCCGTACCTTTCCTTAGAGAAAATTATTGGAGAATCTTCCCACTGGTACATACTTAAATGTAGCGATGTCAGTTGATTTCACTGCTACATTTATATTATTCGGCGACATGTAAATTTGCTTCGTTTATTTAAAGTCTTACGCATTCATTTTGATATAATTTTTCTGGCAATAACCAGTAATTAATTAATATAAAATAAATCTTCATATAATAAGAAACATAATATTTGTTAAGTCGCGACATTAATTACGACAATAAAAATAATACTTAATTTGTAATTCGTTAGTCGTCAATATCATGTAAAGCCACAATAAAGTAAAGTTACCAGGTCAACCGAATATGTACATATATTCTGCTGACGACGATGAAGTGGAATGGGGCAATGGTCTCATTTCCGCATATTCGATAAACAACACAGCAACCCATATTACTATTTCACACAAAATTCTGTAAACATAAGCATATTTCTTACCCACTTTTACAATAAATACCGTTCCATTTTTACCAAAAAGTCAGTAATCGTCTTCCACTCAAAAGGCATTTTACTCTCCAGTAACCTTAACAACAAGTTCAAATGCTTGGTGCGACGACTCAAAGGCAATTTGTTTATGTACTATTTTGCCAGGCATATAAGCCTTCCTACACACATTTACAAAATTTTCATAATATAAAAACAAAAAATCGAAATCAATTAATCACTGGTTTTTGCCAGAAAAATATATTCAATTTATTCTGGTAATATTTTTGCTTTATTGTTTTATGAACGATTATGTAACCAACTATAATTTTTGGTTTTGGTAAAGTAAAAAATAAAAATAAAAGATTTGTTTTCGATTTCGATTTAAAAAAAATCGAAAAAATCTATTTACAGAAAATCGATTTTTTCCGAGCTCTGCTTTGTATTGTGGATTGAGGTGGGCCCATTTCCACCACAGCTGTATAATAGGCAACGCCAATCCCCGTTATCTTTATGGTGGATACAGCATCTATACTGAATTACAGAGTCGCGATAGTCGTTTTTGGAACAAGTTGTGTCAGAAAATGTTGATGACTTCTTTAAGAAGAGCTGTCGTGTGAGGGAGAGTATTTCAGGTGCTCAAAATAAAAAAAAAATAAAAAATAAAATAAAATAAAAAGGAACACCGATTTTAAGAACGCCTCTCAATGTATTACCAAGCGCCTTTTACACTCTTCAATGCAGTACCGCACAGATGGAGTCTTTTTAGAGCGCTCCTCTCCATTTTACACGAGCTCTGTGGCGAGTTTTATCAGATGTTTGCTCCTGAATATAAAATTAATAACTTAAATAATTACGATGGTTAACTAGAACCGATAAACAAAATATGAGCCAAAGCCGAGTATATGAAAGCAAACTTTAAGAAATTTCGATTTTATTATACAATTTATTATTTTGGTTGGGATATATGGCTAATCTTCTTCACCAATCGGATCGTGGTTATTTGCTCCAAAAATACCAAATTATGATTCGGATGCAAGATTTACATATTTTTGTACCGCAGATAAGGATAAGCATTATGCATTGGCGACCTCAAAAAAAAAACATTCACCTTTCTCCATTCGATAAACTAACCGGCAATAAGGTTTTGCCGTTCCGAAATTCTCAATTTGTTCTGCACCCAATGTACATCCAAATCTAACTGGGGTGTTTTGCCGATAGTTAAGCGATAGTTTGTCGGTGCAATTCTGAATTCTTCTTTTTCTCGGTACCATTCACTACGAAAATGTAAACTAAGATGGCCCGGAACAATTGGAATATGGAAGGCGCCAAGTTTAAAGGAATGCCCAAGATTCATATCGGTTTTCCGGTATATTCTTAACCCAAAATGTTTTGAATTGCTGTTTTAAAATATAAAACGCCAATTTCTACTTTATTTTGATTCTAGTTTATATGCCTTTCCGCCATGCCCACACTTTGGTCATTTGCTCTATGATAGAGAAAATCATTGGAAAAACCTCAAATCGATCGTCATAAAATTCATTTAAATGAAGTGCCAACAAAATCTGGAACAATCTGCGGTTTTTCTATCGTTAAACAGTCAAATATTGGCAAACTATTATTTTTTTAGTTGCAAAGAAGAAGAACTTCAGCTATTTTTGCTTACGTTTTGCAGAAGCCACAGCTGTTGATCATCTGTCAGCAGATGGAGAAATGGTTAGTGTGATGGATGTATTTCTGTGGGAATCAAGCTTACATTTGTCCCAAATCCCAAATGTAATACAAGAATGGACTCTGTTTGAAGACAGTATAAGAAGGCCACTTCGACATTTTTTTTTATAATATTAGTCATTTTTGGTTAGTTGGTCAATAGACTAAATAAAACTCTAGGGCGAAAGACGACTCGGATGGACCAAAGACACTTGAATATCTAAGACAGCTCACGCCTATGCATTCGTTTTGCTATGGGACCATCTTACCCGATGTCACCGACCGCTTTTAAAAAGTTGACTACGAAAAAATCTAAAAATAGAATCCAGTTGATTTTATAAGCAAACGCAAGAGCAAGCAAGTGCGTATGCGTTCGCATGCGCAACCACCAAAAATTGTATTTTCTTATTTTGTGATGCTGACCACTTGTTAGGTGGAGAGGAGCGAGAGAGGAAGCAAAAACAGCTGATCTCAAATTTGTAATGCAATATGTTTGTTTGTGTTGATTTTAGCTTGCTTAAATTTTCTAGCGGTTAAATACCTTTTATTTTATTTATATAAATATTTTTTTTTTAATAAAAGAAATATATATACTAAGTGCCTAAATAAAATATTTAATTTAAAAATCAAAAATTTAAACAAAACTATTTATCTCCACGCCAGT
>VNJS01015096.1:0-57995 GCA_008042575.1 Drosophila watanabei
TTTTAAGACTGGCAATTAAAATGGATTTTATAATTTGATTTTCCACTCAAAATTGCAATTCCAAATGGATTTCTATAACTTAAGTAAGGATTTTTCTATTCTTTTGATATTACTAAGATTTTTCCTTAAAATCTCCAACTATTGCTTGATAGCAAAGTCTTCTTTTAAATAGTTTACAGAAATCAGACTTTGTGGTATTCTGTCATCTGAATGTGACTTATGGCCATGTTTCGCGTATAAATGTAGATAAAGAAAAAACCCTTCAAGTCATAAATTAACTCAATAGCATTTTGTAAATTATTCTCCAAAAACTAAGCTTTCAATCGCCAAACTAACACCAAAATCGATGCCGGGGCAGTCATGCATAAGACCTACAATCGACATGTTTCAATCGAGGATAAAACACTCTAGCACACTTGCAGCCACACCCACACACAGGGCACGAGTCCTGGTTACAAGGATTACATTGCTTAACTGTCCGTACTTTGGAACTTGCTCGAACATACTTATTCAAATGCATTGCAACTTTACTGTTGCCGCTGCTGTGGCTGTGCGGATTGTGTGTGCTGAGTGTGTACTGAGTGTGTGTGCGGCTTAAAAAGTTGCCACGACTTTCGGGCAAAGCCATTATTGAGGGGTATTAGAAAGTGTAAAAGGATTTTAAAAAATATATGATCAAATACTAGAAATGTAAAGAAAAATTTAAAAAATTAAAGTTTAATCTAGTATAATAATATAAATATAACTTAATCTGTTTTAGAAGTAAGAAAGAAGGCTAACTTTGGGAAATCGATCATAACTAAACCAAGAATCGGAAAACTCTTCAATGAATTTGTTATTTGTTTTTAATTTTTTACAAATTTTAAATTTATTGAAATTTTTGAATACATTTTTTTTCTATCGGACATGACTAAATTAACTCGGCTTTTGTTAAAAATTATAAGGGTATAAAAAAGACTAAACACATCTCTATTTATAAAATGAATTCATTTCAAAATTAATACTATACATTATAATAAATATTCCATATGAAAAACAACACTTATTGTAAGACATAAAAATAAATTCGTATTTCTTAAAAGTACTTACTTTTGAAATGATTTTAATATCTAAGGTATATTCTTAAACTAATACTCAAGATGATATTCTTAACTTAAGCTCAGTGAAAGGCTCTGCCGAATCAACTCTTTATTACCTATTAATTCCTGAACTCCCAGTCAATGCCGCACTATTTTCTATATAGTATATATATTCCACATATGCAGAGTTCGCCCCCAAAGAATTGTTCAATTGCCAGAACATAAACGTGTGCGTGCCATTTTTTTTGCCGGCCATTCGCCCATTGTTAGTTTGATTTAGGCGGCAGTATATATGAATTATTATTGTTAAATATGGATATTTATTGCGCTTTCCAGACCGATTGTTGTAATGCGAAACTGCAGCTGAGGCACAAAGCCCTTGATCTGCCGGACAATGTCGGGACACACACACTGACTGTTCGTGTATTTGAATTTTATGGGTGCATAATGGGCTAAAATTTTTGGGTTCCATTACAGAACTTGTCTCATTTCAGTCATATTTATTTCTTTCGAGTGCTTTGCCGAGTGGCCCAAAAATTTAATTGCACAAAAGTTTCTGTAGAAAACCAAAAATTGTGATGATGCAATGAGCAAGTTTCTTCGTTATGGACTAATCAAAAAATGTTTCCAGTAGTGCTTTTTAATTGAAAATTGTGGGGCTAGCACTGGGAGTGCAATGAACGCAATTAGTTTTAAAGCGCAATGTAATTTGATTGCCATTAGGCAGCCAAGAAGGGAAATTAAAAATGAACAACCAGAAAGCCCAATTGCAAGTGCACAGAAGAGCTTCGCTTTAGCTTCAGCTTCAGATTGTACTTCGGCTTGAGACAAAACGCAAATATAAAATTTATGTGGAGAGGAGCACATTGAAAATAAGTAAGTGGGGGGATAGGACGATGGCTGCGTCCTGGATTCGGTCTGGACCCGGACATAGCCCTTGGCTTGAGCCATAAATTGTAACGGCTTTTGGCCCTACCTTATGCAGATTTGTTTAACTTCAAAAGAAAACAACAAATTGCCCAGATGCCGGGGATCGGCACACTCGTACGTACACACTGTACTTTATTTCTATTCCCCTTACCCCCTCCCTCGAGCACGAGCTGTGCTGACTTTTATTTAGCTTGTTTCGTGTTTCAGTTTTCTGTTTTCCTTTTCCCGTTTTTTATTTTTCCAGCTCTCAAACATTAATCCACTAAACCGTAAACAAACGAGGCAGTCAACAAAGGACCTACATGGCGTATGAGCTATTAAGTGTGGCTCGTGTGTGTGCGTGGCGTCTAGCCGTATTTTAAGCTTACAGGGACAGCCCTGGACCCCCGTCCCCCCCGGCAACCCTGCTGCTTCCGCATTCTGTGCCGCTGCAACTGCAGTTTTCATTTCCAATTGTGTATGCGCCTCCTGCGATTTATGGCCCGGCGAAAGCCATTAAAACACAAATTTTAAAAAGAAATACTTCACGCTTAAGGAAAGCTTTGCAGAAAAAACAATGCAATGGTCTCATTCAATATTATTCATAATAAACTAAATAAGTAAAGCAGCTCGCAGGATTATGGGAATACAAAGCAAAAGCAATCACTTTAGTTTATTGTTTAATTTCACAGTAATCCAATTTAATTCAATCCCAGCAAAAGCATAAAATGTTTCAGAATGCACTTGCTTTGTGCGAGAAGCGGGAGCCAAACTTGAAAATTGAAAAATTAAATATTTATTTGCTCGCTGAAAAGTTTGAGGACCCGAAAGTGCTTATCCTTTCGGCACACTCGTACCCTCGTACCCTGGCACACTCGCACAAGGTCGAACCGCAGTTGGGAACTTGCCTTTCATTGGCAATCCCTATCCGTATTTGTGTTTCTGTTGTTGCTTTGTACTCGGGCAAGTATTTTTATTCGAGGAACAAGCCGAGGCTGAAGCTGAAGCACAAGCACAAACAGGCAGCGGCAATGAAAGTTAAACAATGTTTGCGGCTTTGCTATCCGTTTCCGCAATAATTTCTCGGATCCGGCTGCGAGCGTTTTGTGCCCTTGACACGATTTCCACAGCCGCCCCGAGAGCGGAAAACTTTTGATTTCGCCACAAGATAATTTGCCAGCTAGTCAAGGATCTGCCAGGGATGGGATGGAGGCCGGGCCAGCAGGCTGTCAGGGGGCGTGGCACTGGGTCGCGGCCACTTAAAGTAATGCAAAAAAGAAAAAAAAATAAAACGAGAGAGATGGCAACGCGGCAATCCAAATAAGGAAATCAAAATGGCAAAGCAACATAAAAGACGAGCGAAAATTGAACATCCTGCAGCAGGATGCGCTGCGAGTAGCCCAGGGGGTGCGGGGGGAGTGCAGGAGCAGGGCAAGAAGATGCTTCCCAGTGCCGGTTCCTGTCCCGGCCAAGACGAACACCATAATTATGGGTGACCGCGATAAGGAGCAGAACTGAATGTAAGGGAATTGTGCGAGTCCACTCCACGTTGCACGGGACAATTGCGGCCAAGGACTACGTAGAATAGTGCTGCCCAAGAACCTTTTTCAAATGGATAGCTTTATAAAAAAATTGATGCATTCACAGATAAAAAATTTCAAAAGAAAAATTTAAAGAAATTATAATATTAAAGGGTTACTGTATTATTTTAAAAGAAGGTAACCTTCAACTCTAATTTTAAACACCTTTAATTTGTTATGTCTACTTTTAGAGCTTAGTTATTATAACTTAATATTAAAATTATTTTACTAAATTATTCTAAATAAATAAATTACACACGGACAACACTGTTGCCTCAGGATGTTACCAGCAAAAGTGGGTGGCACTGGCTCCTCCATGCTCCGCAGGCTCCTCAATCTCGGACGAGCGGTCACCCTGTATGGGGAGCAACGGGGCTGGCTGGTGTGCCACTTTGTGCAATGAGAAATTTCCGGTTGCTCGCTCCTTTTGCTTGAAGGATGACATTTTTGCAAATTGCCATCATAATAATAATCAAATTCGTGTAAATTTGTTTGCAAATTCAAGAAGGAAATGGTGTCAGCTGCCCCAGTTCCCTTGCCAGTTACAGATGGTCCGGGATTATCAAGTTAATAGCTTTCCTCGTTCTCATCTCAACTTAATGTGACTGAAATTGAAAACATAAACTACCAGAAACTACACAGAGCAGAGAACATACGAAATACGAGGGCAGAGGTCTTTGTGGAATGCAAACAGCAAATTATTTTCCATGTGCAACGGATGGATATTAATTAATTCCGTTTAATTGAAAAGGCAAAACAAGTCAAATATGGCAATTATAAATATTTAAAGGTACACTTAACTGTGATTATATTCGTGCAAACTATGAATATTAAATAAGTAAGCAAAGGTGAATACAGATATGCAAAATACTTTAAAAAACCTTGTTTTATAGTCTTTTTAAATTAAGAAACATACAATTAATATCTATTAATTATAATAAAAAAATAACCTGAATATTCCACTCTTACAATTCAACATGAATAAAAGCAGAGGCTGTTATGATTTATGTCTTTTACAGATATTAAATTCAACACAATAAATTTTGCAAACTAAGACCGCAGGCAGTAAATATTTCAATGGAGCGCCGAACAAGTTCTCAGGATATGAATTACAACTTTGAATTGACTTTCCCCGGCATTCATTTCCTGCTGCCTTTCACACCTACTATACACACGCATTTATTCAGACACCTTGCAGCAGTAATCCCCCCTCGTTTTCTAGGCCGCACAATGCGAGATCTGCTTTATGGCAACGTCAAGTGGCTTATTGCGAGGAGGCCCTCTCAGGGAGCACCTACTACTGAATGTGTGCCAGCGGACAAGGCCAAGCTGAGGCCAGGACAGGAGTATGGCGTGTCCCCCAAAGCCTCTTTGGGGACTTTTAAGGGCGATAAACCGGCATTAGTTCGTTCTCGTTCAGGGAAACTCGCTTAATTTCAATTCCTGGCAGTCACCAATCGATGGGGTTGGACTTGCCGCAACTTCTGAACCTTCGCACAGTCCGCACTTCCCTTGCGGGGTGGTGGCTTGGTGGCATGTCAAAAGTTTCAGTCAACTTCATTAGGCCAAATCTGACGGCCAACAGACTAGGCAGCAGGAGGGAGCCTGGTCAGCCAGCCACTTGTGGATATCCTTTGCATTTTTGCCGCTGGCGTTGAAATTAAATGAAGCAGAAACTTGGGCCAAAGTTATTTAACCAGCGATAGGCCGCCGCCGACTTGC
Organism: Drosophila watanabei; assembly: GCA_008042575.1. Lineage (NCBI taxonomy): Eukaryota > Metazoa > Arthropoda > Insecta > Diptera > Drosophilidae > Drosophila > Drosophila watanabei. Next base: position 5,291 of record VNJS01015096.1, read on the forward strand.
CCTTTTCTGGCTGACTGGCTAGCTGGCTGGCTGGCTGACTGGCTGGCTGGCTGACTGGCAGGAATTAAATGCCGTGGCGATTTAAAGGCAAACATTACTCGTACTAGTACTCGTTCTCGTCTTCGTCCTTGTTCTCGTTCTCCTCCTGGTCCTTTGGTCGAGTGAATTCACAGTTCGTTTTCCATGGCATCACCTTGCTAACTTATTCGGCTTTTTGCCGGCTGATTGTGGAGGGCGCAAAGTTTGCCGCTCAGAAAGTTGTCCTCGAGTACCCTGCCGAGGGTAAAATAACTTTGACACAAAAGTTCCCCGACCAGAACCTTTCAAGCGTCCACTTGCCCTCCCCAACTCTTTTGCCTCGCCCTGAATGCTAATCAAGGAAGGGAACTTGAGTCCGAATCTGAATAAACTTTGGAAAGTGCAACAAGACCCACCGCTGAGACCGAAGGAGTCAAAGTTGATTGCCATTGCAATGGAGCTTAACCAATAATTGTCCGATTCTTGGACATTCTTTTAATAACTAATGAATAGGATACCTTTATACTCCAAAGTAACCTTTCCTAGAATGAAAGCCAACAAAATATTGTATAAATAAATACCTAAGCAAAACTTGTAAGTATTTCGGTGGCTTAGCCAGTTGGCATTGACACTGGCTTCTCATTTACACTCCTCCCCGATGAGACTGGATGTCCTGGGACGCTCGGTGGTTGCCATGAGCTGCGGCTCCCTGGTCACCTACCTGGCCATCCGTCTGCTCGAAGGGGAACAGGCTGTAATTCAGGATGGAGAGCAAACCTCGAGCCTGGTGGGCAGTGGAGCCTGGCTGCACCATTGGGATCGCCAGAAGCCCACGCTGCAACAGTTGGGCAGCTCCTTCAATACTGATTCCACCGCAATGCGCCACATCATCCTGGTGCGGCACGGCGAATACTCCAGGACATTATACGGCAGCCATCTCACAGAACTGGGACGCCTGCAGGCGCAGAGAACAGGCAAGAGACTGCGAGAAATGGGCGTATCCTGGGATCAAGTAGTGACCTCCACGATGCCGCGGGCCGAGGAGACGGCAACGATCATCCTCAAGGAGCTAGACATCGATACGCAAAAGATGAAGCACTGCTCGCTGCTGCCCGAGGGCACACCCTATCCGGCGGATCCTGCGCCCAAGGGCAGTTGGCGCCGCGTGAAGCTGTCCTATCAGCGTGATGGTCCACGGATCGAGGCCGCCTTCCAGCGGTACTTCTTCCGGGCCACTCCAGAGCAGGAGCACGATTCCTATCTACTAATTGTGGGTCATTCGAATGTGATCCGTTACCTGATCCTGAGGGCCCTTCAACTGCCGCCGGTGGCCTGGACGCGTCTCAATTTAAACCATGGTTCCATTACCTGGCTGACGGTTCACCCAACGGGCTACGTGACCCTTCGCTGTCTGGGCGACACCGGCTTCATGCCGGTGGCCCAGGTGACCTACCGTAGGCCGCTCTCGGCGGCAAAATCAGACAGTAGTAACTAGTAACTAGCTCGTGATTAAAGCTCTGCTCTGCGGAATACGTCATTTTGCATCAGGCGAAGTGGATACGTGACTTCCTGTGCAATTTTGTCGCAACTGAAAAACCACTTTAACTTTGGCCAAAATCACTTGGCCAACACACACACAGAGACAGAGAGGCAGCACAGCTGCAGCTGCGTTGGCATTGGCATCGGCATGGGCATCTGCATGCATGCATTCCCTCTCCAGTGGCCACATCCACATCCACAGACTGGCAGCCGCCTGGTCGTTGGCACATTTGCGCCACTCTTTCGGGATTGTCTCTGCTCATTAGTGCGGCTTTAATTTTGGTTATTGCGCCTGTCCCATGTTGTTCGGTTTTGGTTTCCGGTTTCGGCTTTCGGTTTTCTGGCTTTGCCTTCGCTTGGGGTTTGAGTTTGAGTTCCGGGGTTTCGCCAATGTTGCTGCCTGCTGCCTTTTGCCGTTGGCGTTTCATTAAATTTGCATCCGTCCACAATTTGAATTTAATTTGTTGGGGGGCGGGGGGCTGAAAATTGCATTATACGTGGAGCAGACGGAGCAACCGTGGCGCCCGGAGCAGCGAGAGCACTCGGAGCAGCCGCCAGAGCAGACGGAGCTTCTCAACTGCCACTCACAACGAGTGTCAGCTGTTAAATATTTGCCTCGCCACAGAAATTCTAGAGCACATAAAAAAGGGAAATGTTTACTTTATGCCCCTGTTATTGCTGTTGCGGCTGGCTGCCTCACAATGGCCCTCGTCGGCCCTCGACGTCCCATAAATGTGCATATATAATATGGTAGCCGGGAAGCGATTATTCCATCAGCTGAGGAGACTGGGGGCAACAGAGTGGATTATTGAAGGGCGCACTGATTTATTGACATTAAATTGACAAGCCAATAAATGGCTTTGATTTAAGGCTCTAAGAGCCATGGCTTACTTATAGTTCTAGAGTTCGGTAATGAAGATTTCTAAGACCATTGCTTAGTTATAGTTTTAGAGTTCGAGAATGAAGATTTTGGGGCTTATATTTTAGGGGACTTCATTAAGTGAAATCATTAAAATTTGACAATCTTTTTAATATATAGGTCATACAAAATATTTAGGTTTAAGTTAAGAACAATAAACTTTAATCTAGAAAGTTTTAAATTAAAAATCTCTTCTCTTACCCAGTTGATTTAATCATTGTTAGTAGTACTATATTTTTAATTTAACAAACATAGTTATAGGGACTCCCACTGAAATTTTAAAATGACAGGTAAGTCATTTTCGATTTAGTTTTATTAATATTCATTTACATACATCAGCTTGAGTGTGTCGTTTTTCGAATTTACAAAAAAAGGGAAGTCTGAAAATGAAATTCTGGTTTCTCTGGCTTACTCTACTTCGATATTTAGTCAGGGCTGAGCACGGTGTCGTTGCCGATGTCAGCGACGAAACCTTTGAGTTCCTAATCTCTGGCGGCTATAACGCGAACGAAAACAGATGGAGTCGCCACATGGTGTCCATTAGGACGCTTAGCTATTTGGAGAGCTTTGGTGACAATCACTTCTGCGCCGGTATCCTGATCAGCAGCCGAGCCGTGCTAACCGCCGCACACTGTCTGACGGAGTAAGTGTTGTATGTGAGATGATTCCCTCACACCTGTGAACTAATAATCCTCTTTTAGTCGGTACAAAGCCACGCTGAAGCCGCGTGGCATTCAGGTGGTTTTCGGTCACATGAAAAGGCTGGACCCCTATAATAAAGAAAGCGACAGCCGGACCGCAGATCGCCTAATGGTGCATCCGGACTACGAACGCTACAAGAAGAACGACCTGGCCATCATCCGGCTCGATGAGCGAATTCCGAGATACAACTCCGATGTGCAGCCAGTTCTGATGCGCAGAAAGGCAAACTTGACCGCTAATAATACCTGTGTTACCATGGGCTGGGGGCAGCTTTATCAGGTAAAAAACCATGATATCCCTTTGGGAACCAACATACTTTCCTTAGCTCATATTGATATTTACTAACTACTTTCAGCACGGACCGTACTCGGATGAAATACTATTTCTAAACGTAAAAATTGGGTCGATTTCAGATTGCAAGAAAACGAGCACGTACAACGAGGGGGACATATGTGTGCATCACGATAACACAGGTGAGGTGTGCGCCGGTGACATGGGCGGACCACTGATCTGTCAGGGCGCTCTCGCCGGAATCATTGCCGGAACTGTGGGCTGTTCTGAGGGCAAGTCCATAAGGTTTGTTAGCTTTCCGTACTACAAAGACTGGATCGAGAAGACGATTTATGACTTTAGAAATGGCGGCTTTACCATTTCGATGGATATGCTACTCCTTTGGTGTTGGATTGGCACTCAACTCTACTTGATACTTCAGTAAAAAAGCCTTTAGAAATAGCGGTACCAAATAGATCTGGTTTATATAGTAACTCGACTACAGAAACCGACTTGCAATAAAGTATGCGTACAACCAAATTTATGTATAATTTTTGGTTAAGTAAATAAGGAAGTAACATCCCTGCTTCACCTGTGACTTTGCTCTGCATTGCCCGCAGGTAATTGCATCAACAGGAACAGACACATCAGCTTTACACACACAAAGGACAGTCAAAAGACCTATCAATGTGGCCAAGCCGCTGTTTCCAGCCAGAAACAAACCGACTTTCGCAGGGTCATCATTTGCGTTTGACACAGACTCCAGACTGCAGCGACTTTAAGTTTGAAAAGCCCTTCAGGCCGGCGTGCAAATCTGACGTAAAATGCATAAATCAAAGGCAAATTGAATTTTAGCCATGAAAGGCACTTCTGGCACGGAGGCAGTGCAGCTACCAAGGCCCAGAGTTTGCCGGCTGTGTCGTTGCCGTTGTCGTTGTCGTTGTCGTTGTCGTTGTCATTGGCGTCTCCCGCTGAGAGCTCTGACAATATGTTGAGGAAAATTCCGAGGAAAATGACAGTTCCACCCAGCTTTCGCCCCTAGATTCATGCCCAACTTTATTCCGCTCTCCGCTTTCGGCTCTGGCTAAAAAACTTTGTCTGGCCTGGCTTGGCCTGGCGTTGATGCAACTTTAAAGTAAAGTCTACTTAATGCAAAGCTCAAGGCGCCTGCCGCCAACACAAACAAAAACTGCGAAATTGGTCGTTACTACTTATGAGATATATATTTGGCATTTTCACGAGAACTAAAGAGCTTTTAGCGAGGCTTTGCTGGAGATCTAAAGTGACATGAAGCATGGGAACTAAATCGCAGATGGTTCTCAAGAGGTCTTTGGAAAACATAAATCGCATTTTAAAAGGAAAATATTGTGATATGAACACATATCGCTTTATTGTCTTTATAATAAATGAGAGTACGTGAAATGTATCAGTGATTCTTGGAGTATAAAAATAAGAAAGTAAAACACCTACTTTTATTGATACATAAAAGCTAAGCTTATACTTCTGTGGACTTGAAAAGACAACCTTCTAAATAAACATTTTAAATATTTTCCCGCACTTTTTCCCGCCATTTTATGTGCTTTTCCCTCCCGAAACCGGAAAAAATGTCACCCAACCAACAAGTCAGTATTCACCATACGCCTCTTGTCCATTTTCACTCGCTGTGTCCGTTGAACTAATGCAAAAAGTAAAATAGGGGAAAATTTCTAAGTTTTCTTCGCTGATTATTTGGGCCTAACACCTTTTTCAGCGTTCAGTCGTCTGACGGCGCTGGTCGAGCTTTGTGCTGAAATCGCGGAACAAGTCAAGTGAGAAGGATATAAATACATATATATACACAATTATAAGTTATTCCCACTGGTACGATTCTACTAATTATGTGAAAATGTATAATTAATTGTCCGACAATTGCCGGTGCTGATTGCATGCGCAAAGTAAACAGCGAAAAATTGTCGCAAAACGCGATCCGAAAACCCTCTCGTGGCCCTCGTTATATATTTGCACTCCCAGTGCTGCAAATCGATATCGATATCAACTCAATTTCGGGTTTCGGTAGCGCAATGTTCAAATAAACGAAACGAATCAACATATCAAACTAATTGCATTCGAATTTAAATATAACGTTCAATTAAAAGCATGATTTCCAAAGCCAAACCCCATAATCACACCATATGCATCGATGGGCGATAGGGAGTGTGTGTGTGTGTGTGTGTACAGGGAGTGTGTGTGTGTGTAGGGAGTGTGTGTGAGTCTGAGAGCGAGCGAGACAGCCAGGGCTTCGTTTCGACATCAATCAATTAATTGGGAACCCAAACGAGGTGCGTAAGTTCATTTGGCGTGCAATTTGTTAATTAATCGAATTCGAATTCGGTGTATTAGCAAAAACTGGAGCGTTAAGTCTGACTCATTATCGGAGGAGTTAAATGAATGCCAAACGACACAAGGGGATTTTGTGGCTTAGTAATGCAGTAAAATAAGATTTTATTAGGAATTATCTTGGGGCTTGAAAACATTGAATAAGGTGCCTAAAAGTATGCCACAGTTAGTGAAATGTACCGCTTTTCTTAGGAAAGCGAAAGCCAAAACCTTTGGATACATTTTTTAGTACTTAAAGTTTCCGATCTATTATTTTAAACAAATTAAAAGCGACAAAAAGGTAGTAAAGCACTAATCAAAACTTTAGAACTTTATTCTCTCACTCATGTAAAAGAAAGTTATTTTAAATCATAGCATACTTTTAGGCTACGTTAATAAAGTTTAAAAATCTCCCATTATTAAACAACATTCTTTTAAGTGCCGCACGTTTTATTTATCATTAAACTAGACGTATTTTACTGTTTTTATATGCAAATTTAATATTTCATACTCATACACAAAACTAAAAGCTTCAAAATCACCCATTATTCAAAATCATACTTCTAGTTGCCATAAATATTAGTTTACACTCAAATTTTGAGCAAATAGCTTATACATTACCATTTTCCATTCACTAACCACTCCCTTTATTCTTGCAACAAGACAAATACAAAGCACATTGTGAATAACTTCACTGTAAGCCCCCAGAGAAAAGCCCTTTCAGTCACTGTTGACCCAATGCATTGAACTCTGCCACCTCGCTCCATAATACTTCGTCTGTTATCATTGTAACGGCTTTCACTAATAGCTCCCTGGCAGGCATGGCCATAGCTACACATATAGCTGCAATAATAGGGAGATAATAGCCGACAACAAGTCCCAGTATCGTTGCGTATCGAGTTGCCTTTTGAAAGAGCTTGACTAGCAGTAGAAGCAGCAGCACATTCGAGCGCCTTGACTCGTGTCCACTTGGCTAACATAATCGCACATGCAGAGCAAACATATAGATATTCCATGTAGAGAGAGGAAGAGGTGTGAAGGTAGAAGGTGCCAACACATATTGGCATATAGGGAGGGAGGACATTGCAAGACCCAGCCGATGCATCGGGGTATCGAGTTTTAATGACCCACTTTCGGGCTCAAGACTATTTAAGTTTGGTCTAATTCTGCAAGTCCCACGACAGAGCAATTAGTGTGGCCAATGGCCAATGGTCAGCATGAATGGGCGATAAAGGCGGCAAAACGGCGCACGTCGTATTGTCAAGGAAAACAAATGAGTTGAGTTTTCCAGCGGCGAAACTTGAGGGGCTTCCTCACGGCTTGTCCGCTGCCCCCCTCTACAAAAGAGACATGTTCATTCCCAGACTCAGAGAAGACACTGCAAAAGAGAAATTGAGAAAGAGACGTAAAAAAACGAGTAGATAGTGGGAGAGTAGTTATACAGTCTCTGAAAGTCATTACCCATTGATACGTGTGTGTGTGTGTGTGCGGTGGAAAAAGAGACATTTTCGTTGCATTTTTGTTTTTTGTTTCTCTTTCGAAAATGTGTTGACAGCATTGGAAAGGGCAAAGACAGCGCAAGACAGCAACAAAGCGAAACATGAAATTAATAGAATTAAGAGGTGAAGAATTCGATTCAAGGCAACATTCAGGGACGGCAATTAAATGGAGCAGAACCTTGTCAGGCTATTCCATACAGCTGGTCAGCTAGCTGGGCACACGAGGCGTATACTTGATGTGAAAACCTTAAATTAAGTATACGTAATGTATGTGTTAAATGAGAATAGTTTAAAAACTTGTGAATATTTGTTAAGGAGGAGTTAAAGGATATCAGCTAACCACTATGTTTGCCAACATTACGTATACGTAATATAGATAACCCATCTTAACGACACCTTTAAGTTGACCCCCAAAAAAAAAGAGGTCACTTCTAGGATAATAAATACAATGTACGACCCGAAAAAAAAAATTAATTTGTTTGGAAAATATGTGAAAATTCCTCACGGCTCTGGCATATTCATTAATTTGGTGAATGTCACATAGTCCCAGTGAGTTGCTAGCGAAGGCCCCCAGGCTAGTTACTTGGGGATGGACCCCATCCATACATATGAATGCATAATTGGAACATAAAATTCCGAAAATATTTTACAACATATCCCTGGTATCCAACATGTTTGCCTGTCTGTGTGTGTGTGTATATTTTTTTGTTTAGCCGGATCCCTTATGGCCGTGCCTGTTCCGCATTAATTCATTCCGCAGGAGGCGACCAACAGCAGCCAGAGTTAAGGCCAAGTTAAGGCAGCCATCCGGCCGAAGATGGACCAGCGTAATCTAACACTGCCAACGCCAGCCGCAACAACAATTATGTCCTCGTCATCCGCAGCAATGGCGAGCTTCGTATCCGGATCCGGAGTACCAACCACATCTGCGATGGCGGCCACGACACTGGCATTAGCAAATGCAACAACAGCAACAACAACGGCGGTGGCCACAGCACCAACAACGCCAGCCACATTTTTTACCTACAGCATACCAGGCATGGACATAGCGCCAGGACCATTTATATTCACCTACGTTAGTGAATTTTTATCGCTTATCACGCCCGAGGAATTGCCGCTGGGTAAGTTCTTTCCCCTACTCCCCCCAAAAATGGGCGTGTCCCTCTGCTACTATATAGTGTCCCTGAATCCATATGTGTGTGGTGTCCATGTATCTATGGCAGTGGGCGGATGGGTATGCCCGCCCTCTGGTCAGCAGGACAACAATGAAGGCATTAGAGATGTAAATTCAGGACAGTATTTGGAGGGTAGGCATATTATTCGCCACAGATGGAAATTCCCAGTTAAATAGTGCACAGAGATAAATAAAAGAGAAATTTAGTGGGATTTTAATTGTTAAAGGGTGATATTTTAGAAAATTAATTAAGCCTAAGTTGGGTTTTATATCATTATTATAGATATAAAGATGTAAAGTCCTGTTAACTACTTGAATCTTTAAAGAAAATTCTCATATAATAAAGTGTTTTGTGTTTTGTTAATAATAATACACAGAAAGTAGGTCAAAAACCTTTTAAATATCTTGAATGAAAAATAAATTAAACAGGAACTTGATTAAAATTTTAATTAGATAAAAACTAGATTGAAATTTCTTCCTCTGCACTAATACTTTGGTTTCGGTTTAAAACAATCAAGGCTTAAATAGTTTCTGTTGCTCCAAAAACCTGAATGGAGGCCACCGCAGCCGTGGACCTTTTTCCATTAAATATGCATGTAGGGCGAGAGGATGTGGCTTTGGCTGTGGCTTTGGTCGCCACACGGATTTTCACTATTCAGCCCAGCTTAGGCGGCCTTGCCACACTGGTCGTCGGGCCATTAAAAAATATATATGTAACATGAGTCTGTAAGTTCTATCCATCGAAATTGCCCCAAAATTGGGCGTGCCAGTTCTAATGGCCGATGAGCAGAAGCTGAGCACCTTCATGCAGCGACATGGCGTGCCGGAGGAGGTAGCTCGTCGGTATTTAAGCTCCAACAACTGGTCGCTGGAGGTGGCCAGCAATGCCTACGTGTCCGAGACGGCGACCAAGATGGTGAGCACCGAGAACTCAGCTAGCCCAGCTCAGGAGGCTCAGGAGGCTCATGAAAGACCAACCACGCAGGATGACAGCCAAAGGGACCTACATTCGCTGATCAGTCATCATTCCCGCAGGCGGATGGTTGACCAGACTGGCTACCAGGCAGGCTCTTCGAGTGGCTCCTCGCGCCATGAGAAGCATGTGGCCATCGACAACTCCACACCCGCCCTGACCACCATCGACAGCGATCGGAGTTTGCGTGTGTGGGGTCATGGTGTGCCTCTAGGCAGCGCTCACCCCTTCAATCCGCCGCCGCAACGAAAGCCTGGCGAGGATTCGGAAAACGAGAACACCGAGGAAGATGAGCACACCATAGTGGTGCTGCACCTCTGGTCCGAGGGCTTCTCCCTGGATGACGGCAGCCTGAGGCCCTACACCCTGCCTGAGAACGAACGCTTCCTGCGCGCCGTTCTGCGTGGAGATTACCCAAACGAAATGCTGGACAACCACCGGCGCCTACAGCTAAGCGTCCAGAACCACACAAATGAATCCTATCGCCTATCGCGCAAGCAGTTCTTGGGTCCAGGTCGTTCCCTGAACAATCCCACTCCCCCTATAGCTGTGGGTGGTGCATCCCAAGTGGAGTTGCCCGCGGTGCAGGTCAACGAGGGGGCAGCCATAACCACAGTTCAGCTGAGGCTGGCCGACGGAAGCCGCGTGGCTGGGCGCTTCAATCTTAGCCACAACATCGGAGATTTGTATCAATATGTTCGGCGGGAGAGGCCACAGTATTCACGCAGGAACTTTATCCTGATGACGGCATTCCCTCGCCAGGAGCTGCTCGAGACGGACACACGAACCTTGGTGCAGGCCAATCTCTGCAATGTGGTGGTCATACAACATCTGAACGAGGAACAGGCAACGCAGTTAACCAGTGATAATTCCTAGCTTATCCTGAAATAAAAGTCAGTTGAGATGGATGGACAGGAACATGGGTTTAGCTTTTGGGAGGTTTAAAGGATTTTACAGGATTGGAAAATGAAATAAAAATTAAATAGCATTTGAAACTATACAGGAAGGTTTATCATTCTTTTGCTAACTATTTCAGATTCCATACGCGATGTCCTACACAAAAATGTCAGCCTGCTGGACTTTGCCTCCAATGTGAGTTGCCCTCTGAACTTGGTGCCTTCCCAAATTTCCTCTTAATCCTTCCGTCCCCATTTAGGCCATTAAAATCGAGTCCGGCTTCATAGCCCTGATGAGCGTGTTCGCCATTCTGGCACTCGTGCCGCTGATTGCCACCTGTGCCTGGTGCTGCGGCCGCCGGTCCACGCAGGAGGAGGTGGACCACATACGGAATGCGCCATGCAATATCCGCGACGAGGCGCTGGAGGAGAGTTTGCGGTGCCGCAAGAGCGCCGGCCTGGTTACCCTGTGGATAGTGTTCGTGCTGCTGACGTGGGTTGAGGCTCTGCAATCGCTACATTTACGGAGTAATCGAAAGGCTTAATCGCGTTGCAGGTTGAGCGACTTTAGTATATTCTACGCTAATAGCCGCCTGTCCGCCGGAATCGAGATGACGCCCGAAATGGTCCAGTCAGCCGTGCACGACGTGGAGGTCTTCTTGAAGGACACGCATCTGCAAATCAAACACAAACTGGATAATGGCTTTCACGTTTCCGTGGAGCGGGTCGTCAAAGACTTGGAAGGTCAGTCAGTAGTCAGTTGGCGGTGAGGTGGCGGCGACGCAAAAGTTTGTGCCATTCGGCATTCGACAATCGCTTTGCCAACTTTGTACTCGAAGCCGTGCACTTACGGCCTTCGATCCATGCATTATTCTCCAACTTTCCCAAATGTATGAATTTTATATATGGAGCTCATGTGTGTGTCTCTGTTCCTCCTCTCTCTCCCTATCTCCCGCAGACGTGGACGTCCTCCTCGGCGAGCCGATTCAAGCGGAAATATCTGCACACACTGGCCTTGAGCTGGCGTATGATTCACTGACGACACTCAGCCTGGGTGAGTACGGATGCGAGTACTGGTGGTGCGAGTAACCAGGGCGCTCTGGTTAAGTGCTCCCAAGCGATTGCCATGCGATTGTCTGGTTACGGACTTGACCCAAATTCCATTGTTCGTGGCAAGGCGAACATGGCCAGTAGTAGACCTACTAGTAGATGTGCCATCACTCCCACCGAAACCCCTTTCCCAGTTGGCCAAACATGACAATAAACCAGCACCAATAAATTACAGCTAAAATGGGTGTGACCTTTCATTGGCGAACGGGTTGTGCCGACTGCTCAAAGTGGGCGTTGTAAATTTTTCACATTTCTCTTATTTTTCACACTCTTGGTTTAATTTTCATTGATTCTATTGATTTTAAGTGCTAAATTAAAGGTTACTTAAAGGAAGTCAAGGCTTAAACATCTCTAGTTTTTCAAAAAGATTGTCATTAATTTATATCCTTTAAAGCAGACAAATCACTTTAAAAATCCACTCAACATTTAACCAAACAATCTGTACAAATCCCAAACGAAAACATCTTGAAACCCACAAATAGAAAGCTCGAAGCAACGGTTAATATATAGTATCTATAGCCAAAAACGATTGTTTGCGCCCAATTTTATTTTCGGCGAATGCAAACGGAGACTCAAGGAGGATCCAGCCGAACGAAAGAAAGTCCTCCTCGTCGCGCACAATTGCCAAGATGACAACTCCATTATGGTTCGCCTTCGAACACAATGTGTAATTTGGAATCATGCTCTCCTTTGACTCCTTGACTCCCCGCCAGCTCCCCCTCCTCCTCTTATCCGCCATGTCCGCCATGTCCTGTCCAAATAAAACACGCTACAATAACGCTGCAAATAATAATATTTTCGTGCATTTGTCGCTGTCAGCGAACGCGGAGCTCATCTATCGCGTCCTCATGCTGCAGGAGACGGTCGGCCGGGCACTGAAGCTGTCCCAGGAGGCGGCCGCCCGGATGGAGGAGCTGCAGATCCAGCTGTCCGTGCTGCAGCGCCAGTGCACGTACCGCGACCGCCCGCTCTGCGACACGTTGCGTATACGCAGCTTCGAGGAAAACGGCGTCGTGGACGCTCTGAAGACTGTGAGTCCTATTATGGCGTAGTGCAGTTCATATCGCGCCGCCGCTCGATTATAAAACGTTTTATACTCTTTTTGAGAGGGGTATTTCTGTAGGTTGTGAGAGTTTAAGGTTAATAAATTGAGCTGTTTTTAATATCCTTCCAATGTAAGCAATTATTTAGTTTTGCAAGTTCTTGATTAACTAGAATTCGTGCTATAGATATTTTCATTCTTAAATCAACATACTTTTTCCCTCATAGAATGCATTCTATAAACTATTAAAGTATATTTAATATGTCATATTATTATCCTTAAACTTATTTCATAGAAATAACTAACCTTCTAGGGTATTCCAAGCTTCGGTCACCGAGCTCAGCCATAAATTTCTAGTTCGTATAAATAATTTGTACTTTTACTTCCTTTTCACCCTTTTTTCTCCCACCACTGCACTGTTTTTCTAATTTCACCCGCAATATCTTATTTCCTGGACAACTGCAACGACGACGACGACAACGACGACGACAACGTCGACATCGCCGACAATTTGTCAGCTGCAAGAGGACCAGAGCATCTTCCGTATGCGCTACTTGGGCGAAATTGAATTTGGGGCCACTGTCAAAAATCTGACATCGGAAGTTGGCGTGTCACGTTCCATTTTCAGCAATTTCCCGCAACAAGTTAAACATGACACGGCATATGAGCGGAACTGTGAGTAGAGCAATCAAAGAAAAAGCGGAAGCCGAGTCCACCATACCCTCCATCCCTAACCAGAGTTCCACCCTTGTACCCATCTCTGGGAACAGCACCCCAGTCCCTATTAATCGGCTTCAAAATCCATATTGTCCCTTCGGCCGAAACTCAAATACGGCATCGAGCTAAATGTACAATTCAATCAATAGTCCAGGTGTCGGGCTTCCCATTCAGAGGCCATAACATTCCCATGAATCTGGCAATGCAATTTCCGAAGCACAGCCCCCCAGGATCTCTCCCCTCTCAACAGATACAGCCATAGAGCTGTGGGCGACAAAGTACTCATAACTCGAGTTTAGTCCCAATATTAATTAGTGTCATCGGTTCTGCTCTGTGGCTGCTAATTGAATTGGCCACAAAACAAAAACTTTTCTCTCCCGCAGACACGCTGGAGCAACTGGCGAGCATTCGGCATCGGACTACTGCGAATGCCCAGCAGCTGACCTCCATCGTGAACGCACTGCTCCGGCGACTGGAGGGCACCTGGCCCTCCATGCAGCCGGCGTACAATGAGCTCAAGGAATGGGCGGATGCCTACTGGAGCGTGGGCTGGATTGCCGGCATGGTGATCGTCTGGGTGATGCTCTTCATGCTCATGTCCTACTGCTGCTTCCTCTGCGAGTCGAACTCCAAGTCGGGCGTCGTCTTCTTCATTGCTGTCATGCTCATCTGCCTGGCCAGCATTGGTCTCACCTTCTATGGTGTCTTCTCCTTGGCCATTGGTGGCAATGCCGAGGTCTTTGTCTGCCGGTCGCTCTACGATGAGGATTATTCCACGCTCACAAAGCTGCTGGACAAACCGGGTTACGCATATGCCCGGGAGCCCCAGACGGGCATCATTGGCGAGTTGCTACGTCCTGCCGGTGTCAATCGGTCCGTGGTCAATGTGGGCCTCGGCCAGGCCCTCAGGTAAGTCCACTAACGTATGTACTTGAGTGTGTGTATCCAAACTTCCCCCAGGTAGCCCAAGCCCAAGTCCAAAGCCAGCGCCGAGTAACGAATTTTGTTATCCAATTACTTTGATACTGAGACCAGAGACCATAGAACGACTTTCTGCCTTTTTGCTGTGTGAAAAAAGCAAAATATACTTAAAATTTTATGATCGAATCGATTAGCTGTTGAGAGGGAAATTAAGTCAAAGAAGGAAACGAAATATTAGCTAGATTTCCTTTTAAAATTCTAGCAACAAATGTTCATTGTGATCTTATTTAATAGCAAATCAAAGCCTTTGGAATAAAATTTTTGCGTAAATTGTTTACATTTAAATATTAGCCCTCCTCCCTCCTTCTTTACAATACTGAGGACCTTAAATTGTCTATTTTTAACATGCTTAAAATATATTAAAACTAAACTTTAAATAACTGTTAAAAACAGATTCTTTAAAGCTTTTATTTTAAGAAAATTTAAAGAATAAAGTCTAAACCTACTTTTGCAAAATATGTTCCATATTAGAACAAGCTTTATCTTTGCAAATATTCTTCATCAAAATTAAAGCGTATTCTTTAACCCACTTAAATCTAATTTTTGGCCAATCGAAAGCCTCGGATTACCCGATTCCACTGTGATTACCCATTTCGGTGATTATTGTTGCCACACTCTCAAACTTTTCCATCTCCTTCCAAGCCGGAAACTTGGGCAACCGCAACGCAGTGCCAAGTACTACACACTCTGTCTATCTCCTCCCCCTTCTCGACTTGCAAAGTTATTCGGCTTCGATATGCCAAGCAAATCCATGCCATGCCGAACTGAAGGGTACCACTAAGCATCTACCTACCTACCTACAGAATACAAGCCCCAAGCCACAAAGTTTTGAAAGCCTCATGAAATTTTGCTAGCCACATGGCACTCAATTTTGCAGGGAACACGCCAATGCCAATGCCAATTCAGCTAGCCGCACGCACCACCCCTTGCCACAGAGCCCAGAGCCCAGAACCCAGAACCCATAGACCATCCACCCGGACACCCCCTTGTAACCGCAAATTTTAAGCACGATTCCAATTATCCGGGCAGAATACAAAATGCACATGCAGGCGGAGGCAGGCAGGCAGGCAGGAGTAGTGGCATAAATTGCCAAATTCGCCAGGACGCACAGCCACACCCTGCCCCAGTGTCCCTGCTCTTGTGCCCCCTTTGCCACGTAGCTATCATGGGTTTATCCGGTTCTGCAACTGAGGCCCCAAAAAAAAGAAACCGTAGCTCCGCCCTTGGCCCAAAATCAGAGCCTGCCCCTTTGGTATTTTGACGTTTCTCTTTGACAACCTTTTGAAACAGAGGCTGCGAGCAAAATCAAGCATCGTACAATGTCTTTCAATTGGATGCATTCGTGAATACCACCAAAATAGCCGATTTGAAGCAGTTCCCCAAAGTGTCCACCGCCATCGATGCGATATCCGTGTCCGGGCGCACGCTCCTCTCGCTGACGCAGTCCGTCCAGAACATACTCGAGAACATGCTGCAGACGTCCTCGTTCAATCTGACCACGTACCGCAGCAGCGTGGGTGCGCCCACGCCCGAAAAGGATTTGGCCACGTTCATTGATCAGATGCAGCGGGTGGCCTTGCAGGTGAGTGCATCTGCAACAGGGAGCAACCGCACCTGGCACCCCGCCTGATTAGTTTCAATTAAGAGGGTGGCAGCGGTGGCAGCGGCAGGCAGCGGTGGCAGCGCCGCGGATCTACGTGCAGTGCATAATGTAACCGCCAAATGCATTCAATTCGCTCATCCGATTTGTATTTCGCCAGATTCAGGATGTGGCCACGTCCTCGCGCATGACCACCCTGGGCAGCAGGGCCAAGCGGTTGCAGGCCGCGATTCTCCAGCCGCTGGAGAACTTGCAAAACGAAATACTCTATCACCTGACCGCTTTGGAGCTGCAGCGGGATCCCTGGGCCAAGCAGGTCAACCAGACGCTCAACCACCTGAAGAGCATCCAGAGTTATTTGGAGAACAAGGCTGGCGAGATATGTCACAATATGACAAGGACCTACACAGATCGGTGAGTTATGTGCTGAAGAAAATTATGAAAATATCTTGTTTTGTACAAGTAAAAAATCATGAAAGAATTGGTACTAATTTAAGAATCCTTTCTTCGGTATATAAGATATTTGTGAATTGATTATTTTAATCTCTGTTCTTTTCTTTAAATTCCTTAGAACAAAGCTCTTATCTACTTACTATTTATGTTAAATTAGAATCTATATAGTTTAGGTAGCCTTTTAATAATTTGAAGATTTCAAAACTATTTTCATATTTTCTAAGGGATTAGGATAGGTGTCCAAACAATTAAGAACCTCTTTCGCCTTTGAAGCAAGTTTAAGCTGTATTTTTTTTATAAATAAGAAACCTTTTTGTAAATTATAAGTAAAATCTTGCTAAATTAAATAGGAACAAAATAGGCTTTACACCTATTAGACACCCCAATTTTTAGTTATCCAATTATGGGGCTATATAAACCATAACCCATAGTTCTTTCAATTTTTCCACCTATGCAAAATCAACTCACCTTGCCAGGCCCATGCACACAGTTTGTGCCAAAGTTAATTGCGGTAAACTCTCAGTGATTTTCAACCGAAAAGTTAGGGGGAGGTGGGATATCACCTCCTTCTGCCATTCCACACTCTTCATTCCGCTTTTCCAGCCACTTTTCCCACCGCCTGTGGCACTTGGTGCTGCATTCTCGGTCTGTCCGTCTGTCTGCGTGTTTGAGTTTTATTATTGTGTTGCTCTTTCGGTAGCTGGCAGAGAAACAAACAACTTGAACAATTGCTCTGGAGCTGTGGAGCTGTGGCACTGTGTCGGCGCTGCAGCAGCACCCCCTGAGAAGTGCACATAGTTTCCGGCTTTATCAGATAATTGAAAGTCCTAATCGTTTGATTAAGTTTGCCAAGTGTCATGATTGCATTTTCAGTGTTTTTTCAAGTGTACACTTACGGTGCAGCACACACACATACCACACTCCAAGGTGGGCATTTATGGCCTGGAATGCTAAATATTTTGTTGCCGAAACTGGCGAATGTCCGATGACAAATTCCTTGTGCAATTTATAATCGTTTTGAAATTGTTACAGCCACTTACGAGCTCAAGGGCTCTTCTCTAAATTGTGGAAACAATAAACAATTCAATATTTAAGTGAAATTTTAAGCATACTCTTAAGTCTTGAGTTATTTTTTCTGTGGGAAATATTGTTTAATCAAATTACTGGAGAGTCTGGTGAATCCAATTGAATATTTTTTGGTGCCCAGAGGTAGTCTACAAAAATGTAAATATAAAAAAGCATCAGACATGTTTTTCATTAAGCCCTTCCTGATTTATTTATTTATTTACTGACTTTCAGCCTGAAGGCCTACTTGACCAGCAGTCGGGCTACCATGGAGTCCCAGCTGGGCGACACCACCACCAAGTGCCGACCCTTCTACGACACCTTCGATGCCAGCCGCTCCTTCCTCTGCCGCAACATGGTGGACTTCATCAACGGCCTGACCTTCTTCATTTTCCTCACGCTCCTCCTCTGGGCCATAGGCACTCCGGTTGGCCTTAATTTGATTACCGTCCAAACCCGCCTGAATGCCATGCAGGCGGCCCAAACGCGCAGCAAGGCCCGCCACAGGAGGAGCGACCGGAGTCCGGAGCAGGACTCGCAGCGCGGCGAGAGTCGTGGCAGGAAGAAGCAGCGAACCAGCAGTGCCGCGGCCAGCGGCAGGAGCGGCAGGCGGGATAAGAGCCGGGAAAGGAGCACCAGCAGCACGGCACGACCAAAGCCACCACTGTAAGTCATGGGAGGGGGGAGGAACAGTTTCCATCATTCCAAATTGAGGCAGTCTTTCCTCTTATTTAATATTAATTTTTATGTAAATTTTAAGGGTGGCTGGAAAACGAACAATGTTCCCATCGATGCTCATATACATAACTGACCCGACCCTTTTTCTCTGTAAAGAACTATTAACATATAGACCTCGACCTTCCACAGACGACGCACTGCCACTGAGGAAACCCTGGACCTGGCCGACGAAGACTCTACCCCATCAAGGGAGCAGCAGCAGCAACAGCAGCGGCGGCAGGAGCAGAGCCAGAGCCGGGAAACGGACAGGGAGCGGGAGCGGACCAGGGATCAAAGGAGTCGGGAGCGGGAGCTGAGCCGTGGCCGCGACGTCTCCGCCTTGAATACGCCGGTGCGCAGCTGTAGTCGGCAGCAGCTGTGAGTAGAGCCACTCTCCATTGAGGCGCCGCATCTCAAGCTCATTCCATCATTGCCTTAGGCGCCACGACCCCGAAGATGACAATTGGGGCTCGTCCAGTGGACCCAGTAGGGCCAACTCCCGTGAGAGGGAGCGTGAGACCAGTCAGACTAGAAAGATTCTGAATATTTGGCAGTCGCGCAATAAAATCAAGCCGCCGCTGTAAGTTGAGGTCCCCCTAGAAACCTTTGAGATCCAGACCCTCCCTGTTCTAACTCTTACTCCTTCTCTGCGATCAGTCGCCGGCAGGGCACTGAGGAGTTCGACTTTGAAGATCATCCCGAGGACAGTGGCTGGCGTAGCCAGAATCAGACTCAGGGCCAAAACCACAGCCATATGACCCATAACCAGTCCAGTGTTAGTCCAGAGCAACGACCCGCAGATCCGCGCAGCCATCGCCCCAATCTCCGTACTAAGCCAAAGTTGTAAGTGACCCTGACCCCGAGCTCACCCTCCGTGTTGAGGTCCGCAGCACCCCACTCGCTCACTCGCTCTGACCGCCCCTTAAAACTCTCTGCATGCCAGACGTAGTACTCGTACCAACGCGGATAGAGCTAGCAGTGAAATGGTCCGGCGCCCCGTAACCCCCGTGCTCAGCGTCAATCCGGACATTCCGGCCGCCGTTCCGATGCCCCGCACGCCGATGCGATTGAAGAGCAAGGTGTCGCTGACCGCCCGAGCCGTGCAGGACATTGTCAACAAGCGAAATCAGCGTCTGTGAGTGTCCCAGGATCCCCCATTAAAAAGAAACCCCTTAGACCAGTTAGAGAAGAGCACCCAACCACTACACTCACCCCGTCCATTAGCCAAAACTTTTTATATTCTTTAAGTTAAGTAATGGATGAACTAACCTTATTTATTTCACAGCCAACGCACTGGCACTGATGAATTCGATCTGGACGAGAGCGATGCCTATGGTGCTGGAGCTCATATGGATGCGGACGTTGCGGCGTAAGTCGGGGAAAGAGGGAGGAGTGTGTGGCAGAAATCGCTTACCTAGAAACCCCTGAGTACCTTAAACTCACTCCTATAAACCTATGAATGAGCAGATAGCTTAACCATGACGAAATCAATTAGTCAGCAAAGTTCTCTGATTTCTCAAGGGGTTCAGCGAACCAATCGGTCTCTTGAGATTTCTGTGACACCCGGATAACTGAATAATTAGATATAATGAGCTAATGGTAACTTCCCCAATAACAACAATTGATATACTCTATTTCAGCGCCCGACGCACGCCGCCTAGGGGCGCTCCGCCGCCACCGCCTCCGCCAGCGGCCGGCATGAACAGGTTCTACCAACGTTATTAACCGTATTCAGTTGCCAAAAAAAAAGAGTTTGTTTTTTGCCTTGCGTTTGATTTTGATTTTGGTTTTTTGATTGATTTAATCGAATCTTGTGCACATGCCAGAGACAAGAGTACCAACCGAAAAACACACACAAATTCTTATTGTGTTCACAGCGACAAAGTCTATATATTCTGAACTTACTTTCTCTCCCCGAAACCTGACATCGCCCTCGCTCCTTCGATGGTAGTAGCGATCGCACGGTGCGCTGGAACGAGGACGAGCCCGAGGACTTTGAGTTCGAGGAGGCCGACGCACCGAAGAGTCCCATGTATCTGAGCCACAATCTCCACTGATCAACCCATCGATCTTTTCCCCATCTCAACAATTTGCAATTTGTTTTGTATTTCGCTTCTATCGCTCTTTAGTACGTAAGTGAAATGTAGCCATAGTATCGATTACCAATATGTTGTAGGCATTTAACAACCGTAATAAATAAATAATCTATA
Organism: Drosophila watanabei; assembly: GCA_008042575.1. Lineage (NCBI taxonomy): Eukaryota > Metazoa > Arthropoda > Insecta > Diptera > Drosophilidae > Drosophila > Drosophila watanabei. Next base: position 25,531 of record VNJS01015096.1, read on the forward strand.
ACGAATCAATACTTTGCAATAATAATCTGCGGATCAGCTGAGTTTGAACAGTTCCCCTAGCCATGTCGAAGATTGTGGTCTACAGCCTCGTGCTGCTCCTCTCCTTCATAGCAGGTCATGTGCATTCGAAGCCTTTCACCGAACTCCAGATGTTTAAAATGGTGATACAGGATCTACCAGATGACAACGTCCTTGTAAGCCCTCCGGCAATCGATCAGGCACTGATCCAACTTTACCTAGCAGGACAGGAAGCAACTGAGGAGGAATTGAAAACTGATTTGGCCATCAATGGAGCCTCAAAGAAAAGTATATATAAAACCCCACTTCCGTCGTGGGTTTCTCCTGCTTTTAAGATTGCCAGTCGATTCTATGCACAGAAGGGACTTCAAATCCAACCAACTTATGCGAAAAACCATGCTAAATATCTCAATACCGGAATCGAAAGCGTAGACGATGATGATAAATGGCCTAAAGCGGTTAACAATTGGGTTACCGCGAACACCGCCCAGGTTCTCGAGGAGCTAATTGACCCGCTGCAGTTTGAGGTTCCGAGACAACTCTTTCTGGCAAGCACCGTCAGTTTTTCTTCCTCGTGGAAAATCCCCTTTACCCCAATTGCTGATGCCTTGTTTTACATACCGGACGAAAGGCGGTCGGTGTCGGTTAAGATGATGCAGCTGGTGGGCAACCTAAAGTACAGCTTTGAGAAAAGCACTAGCTGCCACACGGTGGTTGTTCCATTATCCACAGACGACCTACATATGGTCCTGATGATTCCCAGAAATTTCGATGGGATTGACAAGATAGAAAAGGGTCTAAATTTTATAAATCTTAAGAAAACAGCTGCCACAAAAGTCTTCCTCTCCCTGCCACAGTTCAGCTTCCGGTATAGCCGGGACATGGTCCAAACCCTGGTCGATCTAGGTGTTGACGAGGGTGTTTTTTCCAACACAAATCTCGGAGAACTTGTATCGAACAATGAGAGATTTAAAATCGACAGCATGATGCACTCGTCTGTCATTAACGTTGACGCAAAAGGAATCAAGTCATCGTTCGCCACAGGTTCGTTATTATCTTTGAGAGGTGACACTTCCTACCCATAACCGATTTTAAATCCTTTTTAAGGCGTCGAACTGTTATCCTCAAATCAACGCACCATCTACACTCGGAGTAGGTCACCATTTGCCAAAGGTTCGATAATATCCCTAAGCCATAGATCGGCTTATATAAAATCAATATTAAATTAAATTTTAGGTCGCAAGAAGAGGTCCCGATCACCGAAAAAGGCATCATCGGGTGTGAGTGTAGAAGTGAACCGTCCTTTCCTATTCTCCATCAGGGACAGTAAGAGGATATACTTCTTCGGCAGGTACAGTAATCCTTCTTGGACATAGAACTAAAAATAAATATAGGTTTCCGAAGTTTCCGATCATAGAAACCAAGAGGCAAACATTCGCTTGAATTGGCGCTTTATTTAGTTGTCAAATCGATTGGATGGATCAATGGGTGCATGGCTGGCAAGTTCCCGTTTACTTCTTCTTCAGGAAGGGGCTGACGATGGCTGGAGCAGCATAGGTGGAGATGGGAGCCGTGTAGGTGGTCACCGGAGCAGTGTAGGCCGGGGCGCTGTACACCGAAGCGGTGTAGGCAGGAGCGGCGGCAGCATAAGTGGAGTAGGCGGGAGCAGCGGCAGCATAGGTGGAGTAAGCAGGAGCGGCAGCAGCATAGGTGGTCACGGGAGCGGTGTAGGCCACAGGGGCAGCGGCGGCATAGGTGGCGGCATAAGGAGCTGCGGCATAGGTGGTCACCGGGGAGGCGATGAAGCCAGCCTGGGCGGCGGCAATGCAGAGAGCCAAGCAGATGAGGAACTACGGGAATACAAAGCAGAATCGTTTAGCAAGAATCCTTTAGCATCCTGAATGGCAGGCTGCGCTTACCTTCATGTTGATTTGGTTGGTTTGGGTTTGTTGGTTTGTCAGCGACTGATGCTGTTGGCCACTTTTCACTGCCAATTTATAGGCCAATTGTCGCCGCATTGGCCAAAACGGGTTTCCGGCTTAGGCAGCCCCCGAAATACAAAAAACCTAAATTAGAACACAATTGCGTTCGCAGCTAGATCTCTGCCAGGTAACGTTCAATGAACGCGGATGCCGCGCCTCGCATCGGCGTGTCAAATGGATTACTCTTTTCCAATATTCTCGGCGAGAGCTGAAATGGACAGGGAATTGGAATTATGATTCTGATTACTGATTGCCTTTGACGAAACAATTCGATGTGTGGGCAGACTCACCTCTCCGCTGGGATTTCCACTTCAGTTGCTCCGCTTTGTCTTTGGTCATTTGATACAATTGTTCTATGGATTGGCTCGAGTATTTGTCAAAACTTAATGGATAGTTAGAGATTAAGGAGCTATTTGGTAATGACTAGGAGTATTTATGAAGTATTTATAAAGTATTCTGTGCGGTTAGCAGGAATGTCTGCGGAACATGATCCGCAGAGATCAGAATCCACCGTGAAGTACAAAAAGGTAGCTTAGTTTTATGTTGCTTATCTTAGCCTATGACTTTGGTTCAAGGCACTTGGAATTACTGAAGATTAGGTCGTCCTACGCCTTAGTTTCCGGCAATGTGGCTTTCATCTTCACTTCCACTGAGCTTGGCGGCGTCTTGCGCCTTACATCGATCTCGTACAGGGCCAGCCCCAGTTGATGGACAAAGGAGCTGAATTGCTTGTTCAAATAGGCAAAGCTAAGTGCGGGCGGCTGCTCCACGGCGCAGGTTCCCCGGAGATCATCGTGGGCCCAGTGGGGAGCGTCCACATCGCAGGGGTGCCTGCCCTGCATGCGAGGAAACGCCTCCGTGGACAGATGCGGATAGAAGACGTTTAGCAACTCAAAGTTTAGGTAGCTGCTGGCATTGGACTGGACCAGTGCCTCGTGGAGATCTGAGCTCAGAGAGGCGGGAATGGCCAAGTAGAGCTTGTAGCGCAGGCGGCTCGGTCCGGACTGTTTCACCTCGCAGTTGCCGCTGATCAGCTTCACCTTCTGCATCAGGGAATCCAGGGAGAGCCCGCCGTATTCGTACAAATAAAAGTCCCGCTGCCGGCGGTAACGCTGATGCGTTTGCCTATTGAAGTGCAGCACCCGGGAGCTGGGAATGTTGAGCAGGTGCAGAGGCAGGCTGTAGATGTGGGAGGTCATCAGGTGGACGTGCGTGGCTGCCGGCTTGGTGGCTATCACATGCGACATGTCCGCTGCCAGGGGATAAACCCCTGCCTGATGGATGAAGCCGAAGAAGAGGGTAAGCGCCACATTGCTCACGTACCAGATTTTCAAAAGATACGGACCGGAAGCCTTGCTCGAAAGCCATCTCTCGTAGAACCAACGCAACAGCGGGTGATCCTTCTGGAAGGGATACTTGGCACTGAATCCGGTGATCAGCTTGGGAGCATGTAACAGCAGCAGCGGGAATGTCACCGGCAGCAGGAAGCGCGGCTCCTGATGATTGATCAGCGAGAGAAAGAAGAGCGGCACGAAGATGGCTCCCGACATCAGCGACACGATGCTCTGGAAGCGCGGCAGCACCTGGTACTCGGCCCGGAAGAAGCGCAGCAGCAGCTGGGCAAAGGCACCCAGCGAAGCCAAAGCCAGGACATTGAAGAGCATCGGCATGTTGACCATCAGATGAACGTAACAGGGATGCACACCATGGCTGGCCGTTTGCGCCGAGTCCAGGTTCGCCTTGATGAAGTTCCAGGGCGTGAAGACAAAGTTATCGATGTTCAAATGCATCATGTGGAGCTCGCCCACGGTCAGGTGCTGGTAGTACAGCGAATCGCAGAAGATGAACACCACGAGCGCAGGCAGAGCACACAGACAGAAGAGAACTATGCGGAGGTTAAAGTCCCGGAAGGTCACAGTACGCGTTCCCATTCCGCGCAGCAGCCAGAAGAAAACCATGGGCGCTCCAAAGAGCAGGAAGGTTGGCCGGTTGAATACTCCCGCCACGCAGATCGTGGACATGGCCAGCAGGTGCTGCAGATTGTGCGGCGGCAGGGCGTTCTTCAGCTTCCAGATGCGCACGCGCTCGCTAATTGACTCCGCCTTGTCGTACTTCTCCTCGAGGAACTCCTTCTTGAACACCACCGTGTTCGTGCGCAGCATGCACTCCGCCACCAAGCAGAGCAGCCACGAGCACATGGCCATCTCCAGGCTGTTGGAGAAGGTGCGCGTGCCGAAGACCAGCAGCACCCAGGAGCTGCCCAACGCCAGCAGACGGATCTCGAAGCGCAGTCCGTACAGCCGGCAAATCCTGAACAGACACCAATCGTTGCTGAACGAGATTAGGGTGTAGACGAGCCGCGGAAACACCACGTACGCATACGTGCCCAGCAGCTCCACGTCCCACCAAGTCCGCAGGTACATGGCTATGAACTCGTAGAAGCTCCAAGGCACTCGGAGCAGCGCAAAGGGCAGCGTTATGCTCCGCACCGGCATCGAGTTGTTGAACTCCCAGGTGCGCGTATGCTCCAGCCGAAAGTGGTCGCCTGCAGGGGGTAAAGATTAATGAAGTGTACATTTCCCTTATTTTATTATTTCCCATTTTCACCTGTCATCACTTCCACGCTCTGGAAGAACTCATCCGGATGCACGTAGCCCAGTTGGGGCACGAAAACCAGCAGAAGACGCAACGCTGCAAAGCAGAAATATGTTGTCAGGTGGCGGTCACCCGGCGACCGGTTCTGCCACATCTTGGTCAGACGCATTTTTGGAATCTGCACTATAAACTACGGAAACTCCACTAGTTTTTCGGTTATTTTGTGATAAGAAAATTAACGAGAATGCATTTGTTTTGGTTTTTTGTTGTTATTGTTTTTACACCCTTCTTTGTACTTCACCGCGGCTGGTCACACTTTAATTTCAATTGGTCACAAAAATCGTTATAAGTCCCAACGTTGCCATACCTAGCAAGGAAATTAGGACATTTTGTTCTTTTTCCGCGCTTGTATGCTTATTAATCGAATTAAACTCCTTCAAGTGACTGAAATGGGTTACAAATAAAAATAATTTTCTGTTTGAGATCCAAAAAAATTCCTAAAACCTTAATGGGCGGGACTTATAAACATTAATGTCACGGCGTTGCCAAATCAGGAAATTACCCTGGAAACTATAATACGGAAAATACTAAAATTATTTGGAGGAAGCAGCTTGAGAACAAATGTTTTTGTGTTTTTGGCGGTAAAGTCTGAAGTTAATTGGGAATTTAAACAAAAATGTTTCTAGATATAATTTCTAATATTTATAAATTTAGGTATTTAAATAAAAATTAAATTATATTATGTATTAAATTTATTTTTATATTTAAATTATTTGTTTTGTTTGTTTTTGGCGGTAAAATTTGAAGATAATTGGGAATTTAAACAAGAATGTTTCTATATATAATTTCTAATATTTATAAATTGAAGTAATTAAATTCAATTTATATTATATTTTGTATTAAAATTATTTCTATGTTTTAATTTACCTATTTAAACTGATATTTTAATGTTATTTTATTATGTGAAGTACTTAAAAATTAACATTTTATTCAGTTTGAAAGTTTGAAGCTTGCACCGATTTCTAGTTTTCAATTAAGCTTTTAACAGATTTAAGGTGTGTTTAAACAATTCAGCCTTCCTAAATGGTTTCAACAATTAATATCATCATCTGCTTTAAAAGCAATTTTTTCCACATTTTAAACCTATATCACCTCCACCACCACCTGATCCCCCGATCAGTTGCAATCCATTCAGCTGTCGCGCCTTCCGTTTGCTTATTTTACGCTCGAGCCGATGACGTAGTTTGCGGCTTGGCTAGGAAATTTGATATCGAGTTACAGTTACATAATTCCCGGTTCTGTGGCCAAATAGTTCATAAACGCACAGCGATAATACGCCGATGAATAATACTCGTACAACCGAGACGCTGCATCTGAGGCCCAACAAATAATTAGCAGACAGAGCAGCGTCAAAAGGTAGACGGGAAAAGTAAACAAAAATAACTACAACGATTAGTTTTTAAATTTTTAGAGATTTATTTAGCACTTATTTAAGACTATTGTTTGATCTGCTTTTCTTCTTTATTTTAAATTAAAAAACAAATAAATTTAACCCTTATTCCGGTGCACTCGTTTATGGTGGGGGATTGGGATCGGTACCCCGCCTACCCCAACCACAGAAAACGTGTGCAGCCCATGACGAAGGCGGCCAGTCGACTCCATACGAGTCTAACGCCTCCGCGAAGTCCCCCGATCCGCGATCCACGATCCGCGATCCGCGATCTGCGATTCGCGATTTGCAATTACGCTGAATTACCCACTTGACAAACCGCGTCGAGTGTGCGCGCAACGCTCGCGGCATCTGGGCTGGCAATAATTAGCAAAAATAAATATAAATAAACAAACAAAACAAACACTCAAATTAAATTCCAACTTTTTTTGCTCGGGAAAACAGTTCTAATCATTCTCTCGGAAATCAAGTGAAGCATCGCAGACAATTTTTAGAGTCAGATAGCAGAAGCTATTCGAGGGGTAAACAACTGGGAATATCCGCAACGAAAGTCTGTTGAAACCGATTTCAACCGAATTTCAACTATCTCAGGTTTTTTTCTAGATAATTATCAATTTTTTTTTCTATAAATAATTATTTAGAAAGTGAAAACTAACAAGTGAAAGAGCAAAAAGTGCTCTCAGGAAATGTTATAAAAAGTTTAAAATAAATTAAATATATGCAAATGTTTATGTTCTGTGAATATTAATCAAATTAACAACATAAATTAAAAGCCATATACAACAATGTCCATGTGACCTTGTGTGCTTTTACCTGCAGCTTCCTCAATTATCATTCCAACTCGAAACTGAATTAGTGAAATGAAACTTTTCCTCCTGTCAATCGGATGTACAGTTTAGTAATGTGGCAAGCGTTTAACAAGGCTTCTCGGCAAACCTTAATGGGCCACGCCCCCTACCTTGCTCCAGTGCTCCACTCCCCAACCCATTAAACAACTTCGATGAGCAACAGTTGGCTGCAATTTAAGTTACACTTTGCCACCTGTCGGACCCAGTTGCTCGCTGGGCCGCCCCAGCTGCCACCCCAAAGGATAGCCGAAGCCGACTCGCCTCGTCGTCCTGCCGACGAGCTCCTGGCGCCCGCCTGCGCAGCGCGTGTATAAAAGGAGCACTCCGGCCGGAGGATTCATCAGTTGGCCCAGCGGAGCGGCGCGCGTCTCTCAGATCGGACGCCAGAAGGAAGCTACAGGAATTTTTTAAGTTTGTGCAGTGGACATGGACAAGTAAAAAATTAAAGTGTTTATGGTTTTCTGTGGCAACTTAAATTGTTGCTTTTGAAGTGGAAATTTAAAAGCGATTTAACAGTTTTGTTTAAGAAAGTAAGTGCAGAAATTAATAACATTATTTAAGAAAAACTTTTTTTGATAGCATTCAACAGCTTTGTTAAAGAAAGTAAGTGCAAAAATTAATTGCCTTATTTTTACTTAAACTATATTTTTAAATACCATTTAGAATATCTTTAAAATTTCAAGCCTAAGTGTTTTTTTTTAAATTATTTCTCTTATGAAGAAGCTGTGCAATTTCCTAAATAAAACAAATGTTTGTTGTTGTTATTTAATGAAAAAAAAATATGGCTGGTGATTCTAAATATTAATAATTACATTTGGTAGTCAAAATGCATTATTTTATAATTATTTTTCATACAAATATTAAAGTTTACTTTCAAAATTAAAATCTCTCGGAAGTCCGCATAGATTTTGATTTAATTAAAACAATATTTTTTATATTGAAGAAATATTTAAGTTTCTTTAAGAATTTCAGAACAAAATTTGATAAAAGTATTTATTTTTAAACTCTACTGTATATTTCGATTTGCATTTAATATAATTTTAAAAGCCATTTAAGAAAATAATTTTTAATAGAAGTTATTTTCCATTCACATTGGTTTTATTAAGCTTTTGGTTTTATTTTAAAAAGAAAGGATTTCTCTCTATTATTTAGCAATAATTTTCTATTAGTTTTATTTTAAAAAGATGGGATTTCTCTCTATTATTTAGCAATAAATTTCTATTGGTGTTTATTTTAAAAATATAGGATTTCTATCTATTAGCAACAATTTCCAATTCTTCCCACAAATATTTAACAATATAAATCTTTTATATTTAGCTTACATCAAAATAAAAACTTAGTTCGTCAAAGTAACAAATAATTTCAATTAAAATCGTATTAATATTTTAATTTCCTTAACTGTTGAAAAGCATCTGGCAAAGAGTATTTCCATTTCCATATCTCTAAGTGCTATTTGATTGTTTTGCATTATTTTGGCACCTCGTTCTGTATTCTTCGTTCTTGTCTTATCAAAACAATTTAAATTTCGAAATTCCAACTGTGTCGCCGTCCGTCGGCACTTGTGTGCGACTTTCTTTCTTGGCTTTATCATTGCTGCGGCTTCGCGTGTGGGTAACAATTAAATGGTAATTAAAAAGCCAAACGGAAGAGGAAGGGAAAACCCCGTCGCAGAGACCGTGTGCGCCTCGTTACTCATACGCCGTGGTGTTGCACAGAAGGTGGCACACCTTTAGGATTTATCGCCAAATAAAACACGAGTTTAAAGCTGTTGAGGGACAACAATAGTCGGGGATATGCATATAACGCGACATTGACATTGAGAGTGAATTTTATTTTCGGGGAGGCCGCCAATTAAAGGACACCGCGGGTGTTCGAAATCAGAACTCGATGCGGTCAGGGACATTTACGCTTTACGAGTTTCCGTTTTATATATTTACCATTTCGAATCTGTTGCAGAGCTGCATGCAAAAATAACTGTGTTAATTTCAATGCCTCCCCCGGGGCCGTCAATAAATGGCCACCATTAGCCAGGCCCCATTTAATACGGTTTTCGATTTAACCCCGGTTCCAGTTATTGGCCAGCCCAGTCGTAATTGTCGTCATCATCGGCGGCGACAGAGATCCATGTGAGCATGTGAGGAGAGCCGTGGGGAAAATGCAATTTCCACGACCACACACACGCTAAGCGGACAAGCGGAAAAGTGGAAAATTGGAGAAGTGGACGAAAGTGGAAAAGCGGAACAGCGAGCGAAGCTTCAGGAGCACAGGTTGCCAACGCAGTGTTCCCTTCCTCGACCGCGGAACGAGTCCAGAGTTCGGCTGGCTACGCTCGTGCCGCGATCGGCGTACAGTGCCACGCCCTCCGGCGCAACGCCTCCGCCCACGCCCAAGCCACCGGCACGCCGCCTCAGCATGGATCGCAGCGGAAGCGCAAACAACGGCTCCGAATTTGGCGGCGGCGGCGGCGGTGGTGTCGTCTCCGCCGGTGCCGCTACCACAACGGGCCGAGCCAACACCGCTCCTTGGAGCAATAACAAGGAGTCGCCAAACAATGAGGACGACTCCAACGAGGACGATGGCGATAATGAATCGCCAGCCAAAGTCACCGATCCGCTAGCTCCACGATTGGCCAACAACGAGGTGAGTTGTGTGCGAAGTTATATTGAATAATTTGTAAAGTTAAGTAAAAATAAGTGATAGATAAACAATGGAATCGTATAAAGTAGGCAAAATCGCAAATAAGAAAAAAAAGAAATTATTTCCAACTCTTCACTTAAAGGACCTGTCCTAATCGGTTGGCAAGATCGTTATTGGAAAGAGGAAAATAGAGGCTGAAAAAATTCACTTCTAAACCCAAAACAAAAAAAAAACCAAAAGCACGAGTCGGTTTAGATTGCTAGATTGTTAAAATAAAAATATTTCATTCAAAAATAATTAGGTTAAATAATTAGCTTTCTTAAAGTTCATATTCTCTAAAATAACAAAACAAAGTGAGCAACAAATTAAATGTGAAAGGCAATAACCTAAACAAAAATGAATTAGAATTTGAGTTCAAACGAAAATAAAAATAAAACAAATTTTACTGAATATTAATAAAATAAAATATAAACTGTTCCCTTGGAGAGACGGGACACGACTTAATGAACTCGAAAATAAATTTCTCAGCTAAAAGTGACAGATGTATATCGATTAAAGATAATCCTTACATGCAACTTTGATATTGTATCGATACACTTCCAAGTTTTCCAGATCTATTCAGGAATTTACAATCTAAAGTGGCAATATGTCGATTATACGTATGAAAAATGATTGATTTGTGAGTTCTTTCATTTATGTTTGCCATCTCAGTGCCCTTTTAAGAACATTTCTTTCACTATTTAATATTTATTTTCTTATTAATTTTCTCAATAAACAGCGCATTTTGGTGGTCTCCGTAACAGAGCGAACTCGCGAAACTTGGGGCCAAAAGGCGGAATTCCTGCTGGCCGTGATTGGCTTTGCCGTTGACCTGGGCAATGTGTGGCGATTCCCGTACATTTGCTACCAGAACGGAGGCGGCGCCTTCCTGGTGCCCTACTGCCTCTTCCTCATCTTCGGCGGCCTGCCCCTCTTCTACATGGAACTGGCCCTGGGACAGTTCCATCGTTGCGGCTGCCTCAGCATCTGGAAGCGCATCTGTCCGGCCCTGAAAGGTGAGTGGAAAAGCGTCAGGAAACCCACATTAAACATGGCACAAAAATGAAACCCATAAAGATCTCCCCACATGAGCTTTAAAAAATGATGTACAAATAAATATGAAGATGCCAGGGGCTTTCAAATAGGATACAAGATTAAATGGCAATTTAAATGAATTACAAATATTGAGTTTTAGTCGCATATTAAAAAAAAAAGAGAATGAAGAAAAAACGCGTGATTGCATATTGGAATCCATAAAGCCATTCAATATTTGCGCTGAACGGAGGCCTTTCGCCGGAGGGGCTAGCATTTTGTAATGAGAAATTAAGTATACGCAGTGGGGGACACGAGATGTTGCCAGGACATGTGTGTGTGTGTTGTTGATGCCTGATATTTCACGCTCGGCCGAGCATTATTGTCTCAAGCAGATACTGTAACCGCCCGCACTTGTGCTGGCCTGAAGGACAAAGGACCAAAGTTGCTCCTGCATTGTTTCCCTTTTTCGGCAAAGGGACATATATGAATATGAATATGTGGCTTTAAAAACGGTAACAGGATACAATTGTGTGCCAGCGACATTATCAGGCAGTCAAACGGATAAGAGTCGCCCGTTTTGTTGCAACAATTAACAGCGCATTCAAGTGGAACGCACAAAGCCCCAAATCAGGACCTCCATCCGGGCCAGGACCTCGTTGCTGCTCCCGCGCCCCAGCTCAAGGCCTAATTAAATTGTCCTCAAATTGATTTACACGCAGCCATGAAAAGACACAGCCACCGAAGGGGAAGTTCTATTCAAAGTTTTGCATATCGAGTTGATAATTTCATTAAGTGACAAACAAAATGTATTATGGCCTCGGATCTGCGTGGGTCTCTCGCTTAAAGCTTGGACCGAAAAACTTTGCCAAGTCACTGCCGGTCTAGGCCAAATCCCACCCTCCAACTGAAGAGTCGTAGAGCAAACACCACTTTGTGGCAGTTCATCATTTGCTCAACAAGTGTTTGCTTTGGCGAACCTTTTGCCAAGCGACTCGAATTGAATTGAATGAGAAAAGGCAGCCGGAAAGCAGCCAGCAAAGCAAGTGGAAACTTAAAGAGGGGAAAATCACGTGACGTGTCTTATTGGCCTCATAAGTAAACTGGCAGCAGAAGGGAGACAAAAACGGTTTGTTCAACGGCTGAAACCTGCAAATTGTCACGCGGGAATATTCCAATTTCTTTTCCTCCTTTGCTGGGTCTCATTGTGCCGGCTTTCAATCAGAAATATTGGCATTCCCTGGCTAAAACGAGCTGGCTTTTAAGTGCTACCTGTTGATTTGCATGCTTTGTGGCCTTGTTAGCAGGAACAATCAGTGAAATTAATGTGGAAAATGGGAATTCTTGGGTTCCTTTTGAGATGTATAACCTGTTGCTTTCTTGAACTTAACCTATATAAATAAGGCAGAGACTTGAACTTAACTAAAAGGATATTCTACCTTAACTTTTAAATATAATTAAATCTAGGTGTTGGCTATGCGATCTGCCTGATCGACATTTATATGGGCATGTACTATAACACGATTATTGGCTGGGCGGTGTACTATCTCTTCGCCTCGTTCACCTCCAAACTGCCCTGGACGTCCTGCGATAATCCTTGGAACACCAACAACTGTATGCCCGTGACTAGCTCGAATTTCAGCGAGTATTCCACCTCACCGGCCAAGGAGTTCTTCGAGTGGGTACCACTCCCATCCCTATAAACTGTAGTCTTTAAAGTATATCTCCACAGGCGACGAGTGCTGGAGAGCTACAAGGGCAACGGACTGGACTTTATGGGTCCTGTGAAGCCCACACTGGCGCTCTGTGTCTTTGGCGTCTTCGTTTTGGTGTACTTCTCTCTGTGGAAGGGAGTACGGAGTGCTGGGAAGGTGGTTTGGGTCACCGCCCTGGCACCCTACGTGGTGCTGATCATCCTCCTGGTGCGAGGAGTGTCTCTGCCCGGTGCGGACGAGGGCATCAAGTATTATTTGACTCCGGAGTGGCACAAACTGAAGAATTCCAAGGTATGGATAGACGCCGCCTCGCAGATATTCTTCTCTTTGGGTCCTGGCTTCGGGACACTGCTGGCCCTGTCCAGCTACAATAAGTTTAACAACAATTGCTACAGGGATGCCCTCATCACGAGCAGCATTAATTGTTTGACCAGTTTTTTGGCCGGATTTGTCATCTTCTCCGTGCTGGGGTAAGTCTTTATTGTGATTAATTATCGTGAATAATAAGAAATAATTAATTAATATATTTATGAATCGTTAATAATTAATTTAAAAAGTTACATGGCTTACGTCCAAAAGACCTCCATTGACAAAGTGGGTTTAGAAGGTCCCGGCTTGGTTTTCATTGTCTATCCGGAGGCCATAGCCACCATGAGTGGCTCTGTGTTTTGGAGCATCATCTTCTTCCTGATGCTGATCACACTGGGCCTGGACAGCACCTTTGGTGGGCTGGAAGCCATGATTACGGCGCTGTGCGACGAGTATCCGCGCGTGATTGGGCGGCGAAGGGAGCTGTTCGTCCTGCTGCTGTTGGCCTTCATCTTCCTGTGCGCCTTGCCAACGATGACCTACGTAAGTGACTCCCTGGGCTGTGATTCGGTTAATTAACTCCTAAGCACCCCTAATACATATGCATGCATGTCCAACTGGCCCATTTAACGCACCATCTAGCATAGATAGCACCCCCTTTCCTCCCTGCTTAGATATGCCAGCTCCGAGTCGATGGATTGCCGTGTTAAGTGCTTTTTATCGTTCGCCAGTTAATCTCACACACACTGGCCACCCCTCCAAGCCTTCCGCTCCTGCATTTTTATCACCTGTCAAGAGCGGTGGGCTTGTTTGCCTTTCACCTGGCCAAACATCCACCGACATGTTGCCAGTGGCTTCGGCTCCTGTTGCTGCTTCCAGCCAGCAAAGTCCGGTCTTCCTCCCGCCACTTTATCTGATTACATTTGAAATTGTAATTTGCTGCCCTCTTTATTTCTGCCTGTCCTGGCCACTTGGCCACTCGGAGTGACCAGTATCGGTCAAGGGATCAAGCTATTCAATAACTCAGCCGCCATCCATTAATCAGTGCCAGTTTAAGTGCGAGATCTCCCGTCGGAGAAGGTGAAGGTGTTGTAAAAGTAAACTAAAGAAACAACAAGGAAAGCAAAGAGATAATTAAGCCAAGTTTATAAGATATAAATGACATTCTTCCTTAAATTTAATATTAGCTAAGGACTTGAAGAATTATATATATTTCTCTCCTTTAGGGCGGCGTGGTGCTGGTCAACTTCCTGAATGTCTATGGACCCGGCTTGGCCATTCTTTTTGTGGTCTTCGTCGAGGCCGCCGGAGTTTTTTGGTTCTACGGCGTAGATCGCTTCAGCTCCGATGTGGAGCAGATGCTGGGCTCCAAGCCCGGCCTCTTCTGGCGCATCTGCTGGACCTACATCAGTCCCGTATTCCTGCTGGTTAGTTGTATCAAAAACTCAAGAAAAATCCCATACAAATTCCTATAAAAATTCAACCCCCGACAGACCATCTTCATCTTCTCCATACTGGGCTACAAGGAGATGCTTGGCGAGGAGTACTATTATCCCGACTGGAGCTACCAGGTGGGCTGGGCGGTCACTTGCTCATCGGTGCTGTGCATTCCCATGTACATCATCTACAAGTTGTTCTTCGCCTCGAAGGGCAACTGCCGGCAGCGGCTGCAGGAGTCCTTCCAGCCGGACGACAGCTGCGGATCGGTGGTGCCCGGCCAGCAGGGCACCTCGGTGTGACATGACCACGCCCAGGTACACCTCAACATACGCACCAGCTGCACCAGCATCAAGATCTACAACCTTAACTGCAGCAGCAACAACAGCTTGTCACCAACAACCTCAGGGCGCGACGCTCTCCACACAAACAATCTCAACTGCGGCTGCAACCACAGCTTCCCGCTGCCGCCGCCGGCGGAGGATCCGCCTCAGTACCGCAGTGGCCCACAGCATCAGCATCGGATCAGCAGCGATATCATAAATGCTAGTCTTAGGCAGTCGCATAGCCATAGTTTAAGCCTCTGCTCGGTGCAGAGCAATCCCATGGCGACCACACGGATGCCACTTGCTGCCGAGGACAATAACTGCTCGCTGAGACTCAGCAGCTGCCAGCCGCTCAAGTTCCCGCTGGCCAGCGAGTGGCTGGTCTAAAGGGAGAGCCCTTCTGTTTGGGAGTCCTGCAAAGCAGCCATTTTGCAGGATTCCCCATGAATGGCACAGAACTCAACGTTTAATCTAGTTTGATTGCTTCGCAGGCACACATAGTGAACCTAAGTATTGTCCAGCCTTCGGTGGCAGTAGCCTTAGTTCGTAAGCGTTAACTAGCTCGGCTGTAAGTGAAGTGAAATTTGGTAAAATGCTTTCTAAAGTAATAACTGCTCTACGATAGAGAAAACGCCCTGTACAATGCATTACTCACACATTACACACACGTTTCCCGCATGCTGGGAAAGGCAATCGCAAGACAGCCACTTGCATTGCCTTTCCTGCGTGCTCGTTGATTTCGTTTTTAGTTAAATATATAATTTCGGTTTTACGAAATAAGAAACAAAGGAGAACGTGGTTTTTGTAGAGTGGGAAATGGGTACAAATCACTATCAAAAGAGATTCCTACTTCCATTTAATACCCTTAAAATCCCTTTAAAAACTCAACACACATTATTTAAATTATTTAATTTTTAATTACATAAACTTGCCGTTAGTTAGTTACGCGTAGCTGGCGAATTAATAAACAGGGAGCTTGACTTCATGATGGGAAGGAGCGACTATGAACGATGAAATGGTAGCAATGTTTGATTCTCGGAGGCCATTGCGCACACCCACGCCGAGTGTAGACACACGCTGTATATTCTGGAGGCGGCGGCTGGTCCCAGTTCCTGCGGATCGGATCGGAGCCAGCGGCTAATCCTGCGGCGCCTGCTTCTTACGCTTGCGACGAGGCTTGCGCTTCTTCTTTCGCTCCTATTTCCGGGACCCCTTGCCGCCCTCGTCCTTGCCCTTGTCGGCCTTCTCCTCCGTCTTCTTGCCGTCCTTGGTCTCCTTGTTGTCCTTGTCCTTGCTCTCCTTGTTCTTCTCCTTGGCATCCTTGCTGTCGCTCTTGCCCTCCTCGGCGTCGCGATTCGCCAGCTTGTTGTTGATCAGGTTGTGCAGCGCAATGATCGAGCGCACCATGGAGGCCAGGTAGACGACCAGCATCTGGTCGTTCGTCTTCACGTACATGGTGCCGGTGAACTGGTCGTTGGTGATGTCCGGCAGCAGGTTGAAGATGTCCTGCAGCTGGTACACAATCTGGTGATTGATGGGCATCTTGCCATCGCCCACGCGCTGCAGATACTGCTTGATGTCGCGCAGCTGGGCGTTGAGGCCCTTGAGGCCCATCAGCTGGTTGGTGATCTTCTGCGAGAGGCTGCCCACCGTGGTGTCCTTGATGTCGCGCAGCAGATGCTCCACGCCCACTTCCTCGGCCTCCTCGGCTCCGATTTCGCTGGGAACGTGCTCGAAGGTCTTGCTGGTGGGCGAGCCGTCGTCGTGCACCTCCTCCACGGATATGTACGCCTCGGTGGGCAGGCCCAGGTCCTTGGGCTTGGCGTCGATGATGACCAGCACGGAGTTGGGGCAGTAGCGGCGGATGAGCTCGTTGATGGCAATGTCGTTCTGGTGCAGCTTGGGACCCGTGTGGTACCAGCCCACGACGCGCTCCCTGGCGTTCACCTTCTTGAACATGCCGTACATGTTCTCCAGGTAGTCGTGGTCCAAGAACCACACCGACTTGTCCTTGTCGTCCTCATCAAACGGCACTGAAAAGGGGAGCAAGGAGTCTCTCTTATCTCTGATTCGCTTCCGATTCGACCGTGAACTAACCTGCAAAGCTGTTGGACACGTCCAGGACACCCTTGGAGCGCCAGCAGCCCAGGAGGACGCCCACGACGCGCTTCTGGTTGCCAATCTTGCCCATCCGATTGAAGTGATCCACCACGGACAGCAGGACCAGCGGATGCACAATCACTTTGTTTACGCTCACCTCCAGCGACGGCATGTTTGTTGTTTTTCTCGGTTTTCGGTTGGGAGACTCCTATAATATATGCACCGCTTGCTAGGTGCCAGGCTGTGCTGTCTTTTAAGGGTAAATTCCTGCCTGGAGATTATATATTTCGCGAATTTCGTAGGTTTTGCGGCAAAAATTGAGAGCAAAATGACAAGCAGAATCGTTTCTTCCAATGTGACCGTAGCCCGGATTGACCGGTAAACTGTGGAATTTTAAAAATATACCAAAAATGGCTGTTTATTTTAACGTAATGTTTCCACTACGAGCGCATCTGGGCTTGTGTCACGAAACAAGTGAAGCGTTTGATGTTTGAGTTGGAGAAACATTTATGGAAACATTCATGATTTTAGTTCACCAAATAAATAAAACTAAATATTTATAAAAATGCTTACAACATTTATTTAAAGAATTCCAACCTTCCCATTTCAGCGAATATTTTAGGTCTTTTTGACTTATTGACAAAAGTCATATATACTCCGATTCGCCGTTAAAATCATAATTACAAAATTATTTATTTTTTTTATTTTACCCAAAATTAAAATATTTTTGAAGGGGTTACATAAATAAAATTGACAAAAAAGTGTAAAATTTTAATATATTGTAAATTAATAATTAATTAACCAACTAAAAACTACACATAAAGGCTTTCCGATTTAACATTTGTGCTTTTATGACAGTTATTTAAAGCTTTCATTTTTCTATAAATGCATTTAACAAAAATATTGTTTCGAATTCGAAAAAATTTAATAAACTATAATAAAATTGGAGGAGTATGCCAAAAGTATTTATTTAACCAATTTCGAAAATACCAAACTTATCAGACACCATTAAGTAAAATTTTGTTTATTTTTGAATTCCTTCTGCTTTTATTTTACACTTATAGTAATATTTAATAGAATATAAAAAAAAATTTTGAACATAATAGCCATTCGTGTTTTTTATTTCGTGACACGAATGCAGACTCAACCCTTGTTTTTCGTGGTATCTTTGTGGCGCAGCCAATTGGTATTTTGTAACGGTCAAGTCGCGGTCACACCGGTGCGCAAATCTCGAGTGGAAAAATCATGAAAAAAACGCCGTGCAAACAGTGGGAAAGTGCGAAAATCAACAAACAGTGAGGCTGCCATTGCTGCACTCCGGCCAATCATAAGAGTAAATAGCCGCTAACTGCGGAATTAATCACCTTTTTCGCCTGCGTGCGTGTTCGAGTGTGTGCTAGTGTGTGTTGTTTCTGTTTTTGCCCTTGGCGAAGGCAATCCATCCATCGTGCCGCTCTCCTCGCACACCAGGGCTGCCAGATGACCTAAACGCCATTTTTGAGCGCAATAGCGGCGAGTTGGCAGCACCGGGCGCGAGAGAAATTACAAATTGCTTAGCTGCGCGTTCGCCCGTTCGGGAAAAATACGTTTTTATCGCTGGCGAAAGGGTGCGGGCGGCAGGCAAAAAGGCCAAAACAACAACAGCGACCGTTGGCGCAGCACCTGATATCAGCAGACAACTGGTGAATGAGGTGCGGATGAGGTAATTCCCTGCCTGCGTGCGTCTACAGTTTCACGCCCATTCGCCGTCGCCGCCACCGCCACTGCCGCTCGTAATCATCAATGAGTCGCTCTGCAGTGAGCGCTGTGCCTGTGCCTGTGCCTGTGCTGCTGCGTCCACTTTAAACTCGGATTCGTGCGCGTGTTGTTTACAAATTCCGAAGCTGCATTGTGCGACTCAAGGCGCCGTCTGGCCGCTAAAATATTTTGCTAACTGGCCCCGCGAGATTTCGGCCAAAAAACACAGTGGGGATAGTTCGTTCGTTTGTGAAGGGAGAGGGGGGGGGACTGTAAAAGCCCAGAGACCAGCTTACAAATACTTAGAGAAAGACGACACACACACACACGGGCGCGCACTCACACATGGAGGCGGGCAGAGCTACGCTCTTTTGTCTACGTCTTTGACTTTTTCTCGTTTGTAATCATTTTCCTCCCATTCGTACGTGTTTTTTCTACAAATATTAGAGCTCGCGAGCTGCTAATTAAATTATAAAACATACAGAAGCGTTAAAGACTGCGAAGACGACGACGACAACGGCGGAATCCCAACCAAGCCCACAATCCCCGCTCGTTGGCCCATTTTCGCTGGAAGAGCGCACTAAACGCTAAACACTAAACACTGAATGCGGAACGCTCTGAAAGGCGAGGAGGAGAGAGTGTCAAAAGCAACGGCTAATAGGTGAGTTTAGTTTAAACTGGGCTACGGAATAGTTTCGTTACGTTACGCTTACGGGGCTTACTACTGCTCCCCCGGACTTGAAACCCTGCCAACTCTACTTGTACCGCTGCTGGTGCTGGTGCTGGTGCAAAAACCAATCAATAACCACTCGCCAATGTCCAATGTGTCGTCGCCCCGCAGCTTTCACCAAATCTAGTTTTCCTGGTTGGACTCTCGCCCAGGAGCTCAGCTATGTAGAAGCCAGAGACTGAGCAAACAGCAGCAGCAGCAGGGGAAATCAACAGAAAGAGAGACACCACACACCACCGCCGCCATGTCGTTCATCACCAACCTGAAGAAGGTCTTCCACCTCGGCGGGGGTGAGGCCAAGAAGAAGCGGCTGTTCAATAACATCAAGATGGACACCGATCCGGCGGAGGTCTGGGAAATGGTCGGCGAGCTGGGCGACGGCGCCTTCGGCAAGGTGTACAAGGCCCAGCACAGGGAGCAGAAGCGCTTCGCCGCCGCCAAGATGTGCCAGCTGGAGGATGAGGAGAATCTCAGCGACCACATGGTTGAGATTGACATTCTCTCGGAGATCAAGCACCCAAATGTGGTGGAGCTGTACGAGGCCTTTTCCATCGATGATAAGCTCTGGGTGAGTAATCATTAATTGGTTTCTTAGTTTGGCCGCTGAGTAACCCTTATGTGATTCCTGCCAGATGCTCATCGAGTACTGCGATGGCGGGGCCCTGGACAGCATCATGGTTGAGCTGGAGAAGCCACTGACTGAGCCGCAAATTGCCTACGTCTGCAAGCACATGACCGAGGGCCTTACCTTTCTGCATCGGAACAAGGTCATCCATCGTGATCTGAAGGCCGGCAACGTCCTTCTGACTATGGAGGGAGGCGTAAAGCTGGGTAAGTTTCTCTTTTATTTAAATTCTAACTGTGCTTCATAGAAGATTCCCTTACATTTAGCCGACTTTGGCGTTTCGGCCAAGAACAAGCACACGATGCAGAAGCATGACACCTTCATTGGCACTCCCTACTGGATGGCGCCGGAGCTGGTGCTCTGCGAAACGTTCCGGGACAATCCGTACGATCACAAAGTAGATGTCTGGTCACTGGGAATCACGCTCATCGAGCTGGCCCAGATGGAGCCGCCCAACAGCGAGATGTCGCCCATGCGCGTGCTCCTCAAGATCCAGAAGAGCGAGCCGCCGAAGCTGGAGCAGCCGGCCAGGTGGAGCAAGGAGTTCAATGACTTCCTCAAGAAGTCTTTAGTCAAGGTAATAGCTTGCTATTCTTCTCTTACTTTCTTTTTCTAAAATTATATTTTCGGTGTTAACAGGATCCGCAGATGAGGCCCGCGACGGATGTGCTGCTGCAGCACAGCTTTATCAGCAGGGATTTGGACGCCAAGCCCATCAAGGACCTGCTGCTCGAGTACAAGGCCGAGGTCGTGGAGGAGGTGGTGGACGATGAGGCCGAGGTGAGTGTATGTCTCCGTAGCGATCTCCCATCTCTGTGCCCTGCACTGCACCCTTGTAGTCCAAGTGCTAGATGTGATGATAATCTCAACGTTCTCTCACCTCTCCAACTGCTCTCTCTTCTCTCTTACACGCTGCCGCCTCTCAACCCAACCAAAAATCAAATCAAAATCTCGCACCGTGCGATAAATTATTCTTATACTTTTATCTTGGTTTATTCTCCGCCTTGCGTTATATTTGGTTCTTTTCTGTTTCTGTTTCTGTTACTGTTTCACTCTTGCAAAATGTCGCAATGTTTGTGCTTATCATTTCTGTATGTGGTTACTTGGAAAATAATTGATATAGAAGCTTAAGCGCCAAGTCAAGCGGCGTTCGCTCTATCAGAGGGTTGGTAAGTCGTTCTACAGCAACCCGTTTAGCGCGCTCCGTCCGTTCCTGCCACCAGCACCCCGCTCCAACTTTTTCGTCTTTCCGTCCACCCAGCCAACCCATCCGGCACTGCATCCCCGGCACCGGGCACTCCTCCGATAGCGAGCCCTCTACAATTAGTTTACTTATTTTTATCAGCATTGCCAAATGCTGCTTATCACGTCGCTGGCATTCCTCTCAGTATTGTACCATATATATAAATGTTGTGTATGTGAAGCCTTGCCGCTGCTATCAGTTTCTTGTGGTAATTATAGCAAGCACACTCTCCAACATACACTCGGTTTTAGGTTACTAATCAGTCTGACCAACTGTGTGTCTTTTCCGCTATCTATGCCTATTAGATCAACACTCGGATATATTTGTTTTGTGGGGCAAATAACAGATGGAATTTGCAAATAGGTTGGATGTTAACAATTACGCATTTATGTTTAAAAATAGAAATTACGTAACGTCAAAGAACTTTTACGATGCCGCTAAAGTAGTTAAATCCAAGTAGCGCCGCTAGTTGAACAGCTGTTTTAGGAAGTACTTGAAATGAGTATTCACTAATGGGGATTTCCCACATCTTCACCCACACAGGAACCCCGCAACTCGGCGCTCCAGCTCGACCTGGACGATGACTCTGCTTCGCTGCAGAGCCAAGACATTGACAAACGTGAGTGCTCTTATTAACCATTTATTGCATGGCAATTAACTTTGCGATTGATCATTCAGTTCCAGGTACACCTACATCCATTTTGCGGGATGCCAAAGAGCAGTCCCAACCAAGTAGCAGTTTACCAATCGCAGCAGCAGCGGCAACTGCAGCAGCAGCAACAACTAAAGCCACCACTCCGGACAGACCAAACCACACAAAGGATGACAATGCTGAAGCGGCAGTCCAGCAGCCGCTGCCGCTGCCGCCGCCGCATACCAAAGTGCCTGCTCCAGCGCCGCCATCGCCCCAGCAAACGCCTCCACCGCAAGTCCAGCAGCCAACAACTCCGCCAGCAGCAGCGGCTGCTGCTGCGCTGCAAAAGATACCCGAGGATGTGGCAGCTGTCACGGAGGCAGCTGAAAAAACCGAGTCCGACAAGAAGGTATTTTCCCCTCTTTCGTTTTTCACTTTACCAAATCGATTATAATTTATCACTCTTTATCCTTAGCACTTTGTCAAAAAGGAAAAGGGCAAGGCGCCGCCACCACCTTCTCCCTTGGGCATTACAAACTCGAAGCAGCCGGCCCAGAAATTGGCCTCACCTGAACCCGCCGCTTCCCCGGTCACCACAGCCATTGAAGTGGCCATTGGCCAAGAGGCCGCGGAGCAGAAACCGCAGCCGCCCTCGCCCACCGCCTCGTCCATTGTGTCAGTGCAATCGGTGGCATCGTCCAGCTCCTCGGGCAGCATTTCCAACGCTGTCCTCAGCTCGAGCACGTCCCTGATCACCATCAACAGCGATGCGCCAACACCACAGCATCAGCAGCATCAGTTGCAGCCACAGCATGTGGTGCTGCCAAACAGCCTGGAGTCAGTGAGTCAGATTACTGTGGTCACCAGCACTCATCCGCCGGTGATCATCGATAACTCCGTGCCGCCGCCGCCGCCTCAGCTACAGAGCGAAGTGATTATTGTGTCGAACGATATGAACAAGAGCACGCACTTGCACGAGTCCTCGACGGACGACGACTTCCCCTCGCTGGACGACAGCTTGGGTGATGCCAGCACGCCGCCCCACAAGCAATCCTCCATGATTTTGGCCGTCAATGAGCCGGCAGGAGTTGTTCCCGTACCGCCGCCCCAGCCGCAGAACTCTTCCACTGTCCACGCCCGCAAGTTGGACGAAAGTGAGGTGCTTATCGTTAGCCCCTCGTACGCGGATGATGATTCTGCGTATAATACAGCCTCTGGAAGTCACAGCCACGATCATAGCGATCATCTGATGGACACCAGCCATGTGTCCGTAGTAACCGTTGGCGACGAGGAGATCAAGGTGAAGGACAGCAGCAACGAGCTGGGAAAACGACAGCCCAACGGCATGGCCATTGTGCCCGAGGACGTCAACATAATCGTGAACCGGTTCAAGCAGGAGAAGCGATCGCCGGACAGCTCGCTGAGCGAGAATGGCTCGGTGCGCGGACGTCGAGGCATCGAGGTGCAGGTGAGCGGCAGCGGCGGCTCCGACGTGGACAGCATCGGCACCAACACTAGTCAGGACAGCCGGCACGAGGTGGATCACAACAACAAGCAGCAGCAGCAGCAGCCACCAGCTGCTGTGCTGATGCCACCGCCTCCTCCGTCGATGACGAATAACCACAATCACATGACCATCGACGAAGAAGAGGAAGTGGTGATCCGGCCCAAGGCAAGGGTCCCGCCCGTGGTCAAGTCGGTGAACGCGCAAGGTCTGACCAAGGAGGAAATTGAGCTGCGCAACCTGCGGAAGAAGACTCGCAAGCGTACGCGCAAGTTCGAGATCGATGGTGTGCAGATGACCACCACCACGAGTCGGGTGATCTACGGCGATGAGGAGAACGGACGAATCTACGATGATCACGACTTCCGTAAGCAGGAGCTGCGTGAGCTGAAGATGCTGCAGAAGCAGGAGAAGAAGCAGCAGACGGAGCTGCACACGAAGGAGCAGCAGGCCAAGGAGCAGCAGGATCGCCGCTTCGAGCAGGAGCGCACGTCACTGGAGAAGACATACGAGGCGGATATGGACATGCTGGCACGCCAGCACAAGCAGCTGGTAGAGAAGACTGAGCAGACGCAGGAGAACGAGCTACGCTCTACGTCCAAGCGCATCCGCTCCGAGCAGGAGCAGGAGCTGAAGATCTTCCGCGAGAACCTCAAGCAGGAAATTCGGCTGCTGAAGCAGGAAGTCGACCTGTTCCCCAAGGACAAGCGCAAGGATGAGTTCAAGCAGCGCCGCTCGGCCATGGAGCTGGACCACGAGGAGAAGGAGCGTGCCTTCCTGGACTCGCTAAAGGAGCGCCATGAGCTCCTGCTGAGGCGACTCAGCGAGAAGCATCGCGACCATCTGGCCACCATCAATCGCAACTTCCTGCAGCAGAAGCAGAATGCCATGCGAACGCGCGAGGCTCTGCTCTGGGAGCTGGAGGAGAAGCAGCTGCACGAACGCCACCAGCTGTCCAAGCGGCATGTGAAGGAACTCTGCTTTATGCAGCGCCACCAGATGATCATCCGGCACGAAAAGGAGCTGGACCAGGTGAAGCGCATGCTGCAGCGCAAGGAGGAGGACCTGGTGAAGAAGCAGACGCTGGAGAAGCGGGCTCTGCCCAAGCGAATCCGGGCGGAGCGCAAGGCTCGCGACCTCATGTTCCGTGAATCGTTGCGCATATCCACAAACCTGGACCCCGAGATTGAACGCGATCGCTTGAAGAAGGTATAAAAGCAACACGAGAAATGAAAATTAAGACTAATTCTGAATTTAATTGCAGTTCCAAGAGCAGGAGAAGAAGCGTTACATGCAGGAGGAACGCCGCTTCGAGGTCAAGCATCAGAAGCAATTGGAGGAGCTGCGTGCCACGCGCGAGAGCGCCATAAGGTGAGCAGACTGATGAAATGACCTCTTGAACGCTAAAGAACAAGTTAATTTCATATTCAGGGAACTGGAGCAACTCCAAAATGAGAAGCGCAAGGCTCTGGTGGAGCACGAGCACGCCAAGCTGGCGGAGATCGATGAGCGACTGAAGGCCGAGCTGCGCGAGTGGCGCGAACAGTTGGTGCCCCGCAAACAGGTGTGTATGACCAGCAGGAACCCCTAGAGATTCGCCTTATTTCGTTGGTGTTTTGTGTTTTTTTTTTTTATACATCTCCTTAATGTACAAAGTAGATCAACTCGGTTGATATAAGTTGGTAATGATATATTGTATATTGATTGGTTTACGGTGAACTGTGGTGTCATGTGCTAGCCTCTCCCCCCTTAAATCGAAACCCTTCCCGCTCCCTCAAGGTTGTGTGTGGCTTACAGATGAGCAATATCCGAATAATTTACTTCAACTTTGTATCTTAATGGCTTTACTCACATTGTGAGCTGTCATACGATCAATAGATGGACTGACTCATTAATTTGTGTGCCGTAGAGACAATGAATCATCGTCCAGTCAAGTGTAATCTATTTTGTATAACGGCCACTTGCTGATACGAGGCAGAACTGGGACAAAGACTGACGTCCGACTGAGACACAACATAGCTCATCTTTAAGCTGCTACAGCTGGGTGGGACCAAGGCTGAACTAAATCCAATTATTTTTTCAACTTTTTCTCTCTCTTTACACCCACGCAAATGCATTCACTTTGGTGGCCTACTGTACCTACTACTACCTACAAAACTAAACCAAAACAAAAAAACGACCGATAACTGATAAATAATTAAACAAAATAAAAACAAAATGCTTACCGCTGTGCTTCCCAACTACTAACCAAACAATACAAAAAAAAAAAACCAATCAACGGACTTGGTCATGCATGTGTGTTAACAACAACCCCATCGTAACGAGCGTAGCGGCTGAACCAATTGATCGCGACGGCCATCGATCAGCACGAGAAGCGCTATGGCCTGGTGGCCAATCGGGAGGAGTTCGAGGACCAGGAGGTGGAGCTGCCCGTCCGACTGCGTGGCATCTACAACGAGCGCTCCTCGCGTCTGCTGCCACGAAACACATTCATCGATCCGCAGCACATGCCGCGCTCCCGCTCCTCGCTTCTGATGATGGGCGGCTCCGGCAGCCGGCTGTCCAACTTCCGAGGCTCCGCCCCGGATCTCAGTCGCAGTGTGCCCAGCACCCCCATCCTGCACAAGCAGCAGCGGTCGCAGATGATCAGTGACCTGGTGCTGGAGGAGGACGAGGAGCAGCTGCTGGCCGAGCAGATGAAGCGTGCCAGCGTGACCACGCTGCCGGCCCAGAACCAGTTGCGTCTGATAACCCAAATGCCGGCCAACGAGCTGGTCAAGGTGGTGACCACCACGACGCCAACGAACAGCGCCGAGGATGCCAGCTCCAAGCCAGCAATGAGTACTTTCCGGGCGAGCAGTACGTCACCGAGAACCCCGGATGATTTGGGTTTGGTGAGCAATCGATTCAGCTGCCTGGATGCCAAGGCAGCGGCGGAGGCCAGCGTGGAGCTGCGCATCCGCGAAGGACCAGTGCTTAACGCTCACACCCAGCGCCTGCTGCACTCCACCTCGTTTGCGATCAAGCGGCCCTCGGTGGCCAGTCGGAGCAGCGGCCGGTCGTCGCTGAGCAGTGCCCAGTCAATGTACAACATCAACGAGCTGAGCACTCGGTTTACCAGCGATGCAGACCTGATCTTCGACTCGGGACGCAAAGCAGCCGCCTTGCTGGATGAGGTGCAGCCGCAGCTGAGGTCCTCCGTAAAACCCGGACACAGCCGGCTCAATGGAAGCGTAGTGTCGGCGGATTCGGCGGCCTTGTCCTCCGATGATTTCTACTACGATCTGTATGCGGCCAAGTACAGGCTGCCGAGGGTCAACCAGCGACAGCACAGCTGCGAGGAGGACTCGTCGGCCATCTAGGATGAGGACACAGACACGGATCATTGCGATCAGCACTTGCCACGTTCCAGCAGCAGCCAGTCTCCTGCATGCACCGCAGCTACTAACCACTAACCAACTCAGCAATCATGCGCCTATACTCACACCTACTGACACTGAATCAACAACCCGCTTTCATTCCTCGCTTGGTGCTGGCTAACTTACCGTAGTATCCCCTTATCCCTACACCCTCCACACACACACACACATATCATCTTGCTAGCTAGAATTTGTACAGCTTTCTCACCTTTTACTGCTCTGCATCGGAAATTGCCATGCATACACATACACTCTGTCTTGCCAAAGTTGATTATGTTTGTCCTCTGGAATCGTAAGTTTTACTATATATCGAACGAAAGTGAATTTTGTACTTGTGTTTGCCTAATTTTAATGAAAGTTATCAAAGTATTCCCTTGACTTGGACCTTGGCCTTCCGCCTCCAAATGCATTCCATTTTAGCAGTATTATCAAAGTACTTAGTAACCAAATGAAAATGAGATAAAACAAAACAATAAAGAATATAATCGAGAACATTCCACTCTTAGCCACATGCCAAGCATTTGTGTAGCCATATCTTACTCTAAACTTTAATACGAACATAAATATATATACTTATTATAATCATATCGCAATTTTCATGATGCTTCACTGTACACACACCCACTCTTACATATAAAAACACACACACACAACAACGCGCTGCTATTGAAAAACAAAAAAAAAACAAAAACCAACAAAAAATCTGTATCCAAAAACTTTTTTTGCCGGCTCTCCTCCTCCTCTTCTCGTAATGTGTAAAGCAACTACAGCAGCGGCTGCAAAAAGAGGTTAGTCCTTTGATCTATCCCCAGTGTGTTTCCCCACCAAAAAGGGAAATGTACTGTGTATTATAGTTACTCTCTCCAGCTCTCTCTAAATGTCCCTACTAATGCATGCGCTATATACAGCTCTATATCTCTCTAACTTGATTTTGTCAGACTGAATGTTGTTGCTCTGTAAAAAAAAACTTCAAGCTTAACCTCTACCTACTAATGTTAATCATTCTCTGAATTAGCGCCTGGAGGAGACCTTCGCCCAGCAGCTCGACGAGATGGAGACCCTGTATGGCGGCGCTTTGATTGTATCCATGCCCTCGGACACGCTGCAGCGGGATCACTTCACCGGCTCGACGCGCAGCAGCCTCAGCTCCTATTCCGAGGGCTGAGGGGTGAGGGCCGCCCAGCGAAGGGTGCCTCCTGCTGTCGAAGAGGCAAACAAAGGAAAATGCAACGGCAGCAGCTACGACAGCTTTGCACAGAATATGAAACAAAACAATTGTCAGCCATCCATTAAGGCTTCCGCCGGCGAATGAGCGCCCCTCTGCCTTTGCCTATTATACATATATACATATATATATATAGATATATATAGAGGAGGGTATATATTTTAGATGGACATGTATATGTATGTGAGTCGTGCCAAGCAGCGCGTCGGGTCAAGCTTAAGTTTTTTTGTGTCGTAAAAGCCTAATGCATAAGTTTAATTTTATTATCTTGCAGTGTGTATGTTAGCCTATTGTTCTATTATTATTATTATTATTATTATTACTCTTGTACATGTCTATCGATCTGCGTTGAAATGTCACCATATCTACGATTATACATGCAGCCATGTATATAACTAGGTATCAAATGTGTTATATGTGCACGAGCAGAATTAAATCTACTTAATATTTATCTATGTTTAACACAACACACACTCCCGTAAAACAAATGGACACACATAAATACGTACACCAAACAAATAGTTTTTTGTTGACCTTATCGCTATTGTAAATATATCTATTAAAGTATCTTAACTATGCAACACACACACACACAGACAGACACGCAGACACTTAGAGACAGAGCAACATTCACGGGAAAGTTTAGCAAAAGTTGGAGAGAAATATATGTGAGATGTTTGGGATTCCATAAAGCAAATTGTGTGAGAAGACGTAGAAGGTACGGAGATATGGATAATGAGAGGCCGTCGGGTAACGATAAAAGATATTTATATTTGTAAACGTTTTTGCTTATATATTTTATATAAATATATATACTATATATGTATATTAATTTAAACAAAAATAATATTCAACAAAAAAATATTAAAAAACAATAGAAAAATGACAACAAGAATGGGTCTTTTCTTTCTTGAGAGTCCAACGGGGGTTTTATGTTAATTAATTAATGCTTTGTCTGTGGCCTGGCAATAGTTTAGAAAGTTTTTGCATATTCCTCTTAGGTTCTTAGTCGTGCGTTCATCTGCAGCACAAATAAATTTAATTTAGCAAGATGAAACGTTAAAGTTTGCCGACGAAACTTCCACTAACTTCACTGCAGTAGCTCAACTCGAGCTTAAGGGAAATTGTGCTCGAATGTCGGTTGAAAACATGCCACAACCAAAAAATCTAAACGAGCAAATTTCTAAACTCGAAAGGCATCTCAAAAATATCTGTCCACTGTGCTTGGCATCCTCTCCTCTGGGTTAGCGGCATGCTGTGCCTTTCAATTACATGGTCAACGGTGCGTATGGGTGATGCGGGGAGGCAGCTTGAAGAATTTTCCGGCTTCCTCGACAGTGTCAGTACAAAATTCCAGCATATGGATGGATGCATTGGGTAGTAGGACAAGCAGCACTCAATATATTTCTGGCCATTTACTGCAGCAGCAGTTCTTGGAACTTGGGAAAGCCACACCCACACTCACTCCCACTCCCCCACAGCCTACCCGCAATCAATTCTCGCCCTAATCCAAGCCGGCCATCCTCCATGCTCGCTCTCATCCGCCCAACGGCACAGAGCTCTTACTCATCTTTCCTTTTGCATTGTCCATTTATGTATTTTTATATCATATATGGTGTATGGTATGACGAGCATATAGAAAGTATCCGCAGACCTTAACACATGCCATACCCAAGGGGATGTGCGGGCCTGTCGGTTGCCAGGATTTGGATGGGTGATGTGGGCCACCCGACCGGTCCGGCCAGAGGGATGTGTGTGATACCTTGGGTGTGGATGTGTGGGGGGTCAGTGCCAGTGCCAGTGGCAGCGCCAGTGCCATGTCAGGCGCGTTAGATCCATTGTTGTCCAGTTTAAACGCAACATGAGTTGCTATTAATAAAGCCAAGGCACTTGAGGGACCAGTTTGTAATTGGCAAAGGGTTCGAAGTTGGAGTACTGTAAGGTAATTACATTTTCGGGCTTGGTAATCATTTTTCGGCAACAAATTAAGGAAATTAAAGAAATAAATGAGAAGGTGTGCTCCTAGTAAAATATAATGTTTGTCAGGTACTTTAGGGATAAACGAATAGGCAAGCAAGGACTTAGAATTGCATACTTGGGCTATTAGGGGACTATTTTAATGAGTTAAGAAGCGCAAATAAATTAATAAATAAGATTTAAAGTTTAATTATGCAAGAAGGCTATAATAACCTTATTTTTACTAAGAAAATAATAAAATTTATAATAAGGTAATGCTATAAACATCATAAATATATATGATTTTTTATTTAAACTAGTTTTTATTAAACAATTTCTAATGGCTTAAGGATCATTTTTATTTGTTTAACATGTCTAAAGTATGGTAATTGCTCCTGAATCCTTGAAACCCCTTACATTTATTTGAATGAAAAAAATATTTCTACAAGGGATTCTTAACCACTTGAGATTTCTGTGGCACTCCTGATACTCAGCTCTCCCTCTCGGTTATATTTTTTGGGGAATAATAAAAATCCAACAGTTAAAAACTCAACATTTATTTAAGTGCCCCCTTTTGTGGCTTACATTTCTTTGTGGCATTCTTTTTCGTTCCTTTCTAAATTCCCCAGCGAGAGGACCTGGGTCCTGGCCCAGCACGCCCATTGAACTGGCAATTGTGAACTACGCTATGCTGCTGGTATTATTTAATTGAAATGTGAGAATGCGCTTTTCCAGCGTTTCCACTTCACACGAACACCCTCGCAGCGGCACTCACACTAACGCCCCCACACTTGTTCGCCGCCCAGAGTCCCATTGAAAAGCCAGCGCGGACACAGGCTCTTGATGTTGCCGCTGTTAGTGTTGCTGCTGCCTGCAGATGTTGCTGTTGCTGCTACTGCTGCTGCTGCCACATTGCCGGTGTAGATGTTGCTGCGGCCCTTGCTGCTGATGAAGAGCGCGCAGAGCAGTCGTAAGCTACAAAAGATGGCACGGCAAGCATGCTTGAGCAATGCCCGTGGGCCTCGTGGCGGACTTGGCTTCGCCACCTGGAATTTGCACGCGGAAAAAGGGGGCCCTTTTTTTTATTGCAGACTGAAAACTATTCCCCGCTGAACATTGGGAGTGTATTTTAAGGAGCGTAACGGATCTAGAAGTATGCGAAACTTGAGAGTTTATGTAAATATTTTAAGAGGTTCGCTTAAACTCTTCAAACATACTTGGTTTTAAGTATTTTGAAACAAGTTTTATACTTTTTTGGAAGGATAAAGCCATAAATTATAAATTCTCTTAATAATCGTAGATGTTTTATCCATCTTATACCCTTTTAAGGTGGTTTAAACCTTTAAAAATAAGCTCAACACATGCAAAAAAGGATATATTTACTAACATATTCCTGTTAAGGTGTCTTATTTCCAAGTATCCTTAGTTTTTCTCTGTGCACTCAAGTTACTAACCACCCAGGACACCCCCTTAGCCGCTCCTCTACTACCTCACCCCCTTTGCAGTTGGACTGTTGCGGCGTTTTCATTCATATTCATCCATTAAGTTCCGCTGCCAGCACATTTTCGGCTGTGCAGCGTAACGCACACACACAGAGACATTCCTGCAGGCGCCCAGTTTTCCGCTTCTCCGCCACCCACACACACTGACACTGGCACGCACATGTCCTTTGTGCGAGGGTGTTCGCCAAAAGGATGCTCGCCATGTTGCCCAACAAACACAAATTCCAGCACAAAAGGATCCTGAATCTCGCGCGCGCTCTCCCGTTCGTTTTTGGGTTCGGCACCTTCGTCTGCTCTTCGGCAAGCGCTTCGGCTGCTTCTCTGTTCGCTCTCTCTTCGCACGTACCGTTATATACCTTAACTGAAATTTTCAGCTTCAGTCCCGGATGAGATTTAGCAACGTGCGCTACAGCTTCCTCTGGCCGCGAAAAAAAAACAACAAATCCCAGAAAAGCAGGGGGGAAGCGAAACGGAAAGCAGCTAAGACGCGTGCACAAACGCTTAACTGTTTTTTATTACCTAGCCGTAGAGTGAATTTTAAAAGCAATAATTAATGAGAGAGTATAATTAAATAATAGCGAATAATTAATAAATAAAAGTGTGCAAAGTTCTAGCGTGTTTCATCTATCTATATGGCGAAAATAGTAAACCCGATTACAATGTTAAATGTGGAAACTTTGGGCACGCAAAGCGTCGCAGCGTAGACGCCGACTGTGGCAGCGGGGCAGCGGCAGCGACGCCGGCGTTGCAGTTCGCATTGTGTATAATAAAATTGGCGAAAGGCGAAATGAATTGAGCAGGCCAGGCGAAGAAGCTGGGGAGCAGCAGCCGGAGCAGGAGCAGGAGCAGGAGCTGAGCGAGGAGCGAAGCGGAGCAGCAGCGGAGGACTAGAAAGCAGAGCCAAAGATGTGCGCGCACAATACAAAAAATTACAAAGCATACTTTTGGGAGCGGCAAATGGCCAAAATCAACAGAAACAGCAACACCAACAGCAACAGCAGAGCAGCAGCGCCAGCAGCAGAGGAAGAAGCAGCAGAAGCAGCAGCACCAGCAGCAGCAGCATCAGCAAAAACAAAAACAAAAGCAAAGCCAAAGGCAAAAGCAAAAGCTCCAACAACAACAGCAACAATAACAACAGCGATGTCACCGTTACAACTGAAGCCGATGCTGAGCGTGCACAAATAAGCAATAGGTTAGAGCAAGAGGGCAAACGCCAAAGGAGAGCGGTGAAAGGAGAACGGAGCACGGAGAGCGGCGGCAGCAGCGACACCGAGAGAGAGCGCAAGTAAGTGTGTATGCGTGCGTTGGCAGCGCTGCTTTCTCCGTTTCCAGTGCTCTCGTTTTGATTAAACTTTGTGCGAGTGAGTAGGTCGGTGGGGCGCGGCTCAGGCCACCTCCCCTG
>VNJS01015099.1:0-12796 GCA_008042575.1 Drosophila watanabei
TTTAATTATTATCTGCTTAAGCGCAATTTACGAGTGAAAGTCTTTAAACTTAAGCAGTTAAAATGTAACATAGAGCTTTTTATTAGTTTATTTAAAACTTTAATTACTAACTGCTTTTTTCTTCTTATACCTGACTTAAAATATTTAAAATATTTTAAACAAACAAAATCTTCAAAATTCACTCTTGTTTCCTGCCTGTGCACTGGAACAGCACCCACATCCACACCCGGAGATGGAACAGGAGAACCAGAAACAGGGGCTATCCGATAATGTGGTCAATGAATGTCATATGCAAATGGTCAAAGCTTCGCCCTTTCGCTGTTATTGTTGCTGCCGCTGACTCTCTGTGGCAGCAATTTCCAATTATCGATAAATAAGTGAAGTGAAGAGTTGGCAAAATTGTTGTCATAAAAAATGGCTTGTAAATTCAGCAGCCATCTGTGTGCATCCAATGATGATGATGATGATGATGACGACGACGATGGTCAGGCAAATTACAAAGGGAACACAAGAAAGATGCAAATATTTAACGTCAACTCGAATGGATTTTACGCTGGCCTTAAAAAAAACTATAAAAAACATACTGATTACTAGGGTTTCACTATATTGGTTTGAATTTAATGAAAAGGAATTATAATCTGAAATCTAGATTTATGTAAATTTAAAATCAAAACTAAAGCTCTAGAATTAACAACAGTTCACCAATTTATTTTAATACTTTTTCTCACAATTTACTAATTGTTAAATGCTTTAATATAATTATTAAAACTCCTATTAAGCCTGGCATCCCTTTACATCCAAGGACAATATGTAGATGAGGTCAGTTTCTTACCCCTGAGCGAGTCAAATGAGTTAACGGGCTGTGGAGCAAAGGACATGGCAGCAGGACATTTACCAAGTCGATAAACAAAAGGAGCAAACTTCGGACCTGCCAGCGGAGGTCCTGTGCACATGAGCAGACGTTTTAATTTTATCGAACGGATGACAGGCTGCCGGACAGCAGGACACCGGGACGGCGAAGGACACTGGCTGGACGGAGCCAGGACCAACATCGGACCTCACAATTGAGCACGCTTGGCGGCGCAAATAAGTCCAGTCCAGTCCAGTTCAGTCCGGAGGAAGGAGACTGGAGGCGTTGCCCATTGGACAATGACAAAACCGTATTGGGAAATGTGGGAAAAACCCCCGGCACATACGAGTGTCTGTTTTGAGCGAAGGTGGGGATGCATTTTACAAGCCGTTGCTCCTTAATTTAAATATGTTTCACTGCACAAAGCTAAATTAAAATGTATTTATAAAGCACACAAAGGGGGGGCTTTCGGTGGGAACAACCCTTCTTTTAATGACTATTTTTATCAATATGCTCGTGCGCTCTCACCTTGCGAGTGCTCAGCCCAGCGTTAAGTACGAAATCCTTTAATAAGGCTCAGCTCGTGTCACCCAGATCCGTGGTTCCCTCCGCCTCCTCCTCTAAATCCTCTCCGGATCCCGCACATCCTGTTCCTGTGTGCACTTGCTTCATTTAACCAGATCCCGCATCCGCTCGCTAAACAGTGTCAACCGCGAAGCCAAACCAAAGTCCCGCCTTTGCGCCCAGAGCAGCCGCACCCACACACAGACACACTTTTGGACACTGCGGGGTTGAGAATTAAGGGGTTAAGGGTCTGGGGCTGGCCCCGCGGGTAATTAGCAACCGAAATGTACCCCCAAGCCCCCCATTGCTTTGCGGTAAAAATGTATGTCGATAAGCGGAGGAAAACCTCCGGCAAAGGATGCCCAAATTACTTATTCAAATGAATGAATCATTGCTGTCGTAAAGGACATTCTGTTTAGAAGTAACTATGTAGTTGGTAACTTGTGGTTAACTAGTAACTATAAACTGATAGTAAGCTAGAGTTAGGATTAAACTCAAGTTTTATCTTGAACTTTAAAGATATTTATGTCAAAGGATAAGATGTTCCAAGGTTTATATTTAGAGTTATTTTCTCTTCATTTTTGAGAAGATATTTAGTTCTTAATGTCTAAAGTAAAATTAAATATATTTATTTTAATTTCTATAACCTAAAGCATATTTTTGCTTCCTAACATCTAAAATCTTTCCAAAAGCATTAAAAGAAATTAAACCTCGCTTTACTGTTAACCAATATCTCATTTTCAATCACTTCTCTTTATCGATACATAAAAAATATATACATACAAATATTTGATTAAAGTAGTTTTCAGTAAAATCCCCAACAACTTTCCCAATTTCACAACGCTTTTCCTTCTCTAAGCCAAAGCCAGCCAGAAGCGCAGTCAATCGAGCATCGGTTCCAAGCAATAATCTCAACCTCCTGTGGCCATCATCCTACCCATCAGAGTGTCCGCTTCAATAAGCACCTTTCAGGTGCGCCTCCGTAAGGAGCACTGGAGAGTTCAATTAGCGCCGGCCAAACCAAACAGAAGCAGCCCCACAATTAGCACCGAATCAACGGCGATCCATGACTTAACCAATCCCACTGCCACGCCTGCATCCTGCAGCTTTGGACAAACTATAGTGCGGCAGAAAGAGGCAATGAAAAAGGAGATTTTTCACAGCCATTTGCTGACTTGAACACCTTGGTTACACTAACAAAAAGGGAAAGAAGTTGCTATCTAAAAAAACTAAAAGAAAAAAAAAAATGTAAATAAAATAAAATATAATATATACATAACAAGTTTAAATGGAAAATAAAATAAATACTATAAATCAAATACAGAAACAAAATAATGCTACATTCCTGAATTTTTATTCTAGTTTTCTAATTTTAATCTAATATATAACTATTAAAGGTCATAAATCTATGAAAATATTAAAAACTATTTACCAGATTATTTTTTAATAAACATTTTCTATATTTCACACATTCAGTAAACTTTCTTTTTAATAATTTTACTTAAATTTCTATTTCTAATCACATTTTCAGCTATACTTTTCTTAATTTCCGCTCGATTTGAGTTCAAAGTGCATTATAGAGAACCCGCAGTGGTAGTTCAGCCTGTGGTCTTCGCCGAGTCAGAGTCACACTCAGACTTCCAGCCAGAATCGGACACGGAATCCGTATCAGAATTGCAATCGGAGTCCAACACGGCCAAAGAGTGTGGGCCTGGCTAAAACAAGCTGAACAGCAGCCGGGTCAGGCCGGCTTCGTGGTTGCTTAGGTTAATTTCCCTTTGATGATGATGATGGCATGTTTTGCGCGACCATTGAAGCATGCAATGGACTGGCTCACTCCAGCAAACAGCAAAGGCAGAGCAGCACAAGCGCAAGAACAAGCAGAAAAGCAGAAGCACAAGCAGAAAAGCAGAAGCACGAGCAACTCGGGCGGGGTAAATGAGTAAATGGTAAATGAGTGCGCGCTTGAATAGTTTACTCCTCCCTGGAAACTTTGGCCCGGTTGCCTTGCCCGGCTCCTTTTAGCCTGCAATAATTCTACGGCTGTGTAAAAAAAAAATTAACTTTCTGTGGCTTCATAATAATCAAGCTTAAGGTTTCCCCTCTCAACTCGAAATAATTCTTCTTTATTTTGATATTTTCCCCATTTTTATTTTTTATTTTTTTGCTCCTTTCTATCCCAACGGCCTAGATGGGAAAATGCGCAAAAAGGCCAACTCAGCGGCCGGCAAAATTGAATTAGAGTTGAAATTTAAATGGCAAAAGGCACCAGGCCTGGTAATATAGAAGGAAGCCGCGTCGGCGGTGGCACGTAGCCCGTCCTTGTTTGTATATTATTTATTTTAATGATTGTGATTACCCGAAAAAGGAGCCCACAACCGAAACTCAACTGGGCGGAACACAGTTTTCTTTTTTTTCTACAATTTTTTTTTACCATTTTTTTCTGGTTTCTACTTTTTGCCCATCAAAGCTCAGCCCAAAAGCGTGCTAGGAAATCATTTGAGAATTGCTTGGCTGGCCAGAAAGGGGCGGAAAGGGGGCAAACAGGGGGCGGAAACTTAAACTTTGATGGCTGAATGCGAAACCATGTGAAATATTAAGGGGTAATTTGTCACGAAGGATACAGGGAGAAGGATAACAATTGCAGTCATGTATGCAATTTTTTAAATCAAGAAAATCAGGGGTTAAAATAAAATAAAACTTGGGCGGGCTAAGCATGAAAGTATAATGATCGATTATAAAAATTAAATATAAGTAATGGTTTATATTTAAAAACTAGCTGAAAATTCAGTAATCGAGTACAATTTTAAGCTTTTAAGCTTAAATCCATTTGATAAAATAAAATTATTATCTTTAAAGCAAAGTAAAAATGGGGAATGTTTACAACATAAATATTTCATAAAATTTCTACTCTTAACAAAAGGTTTAAATAAACTTACTTAGAAAAAACGTTTACATTTTAGTAATAAAATGAGTTTATCATATTTTAAAGTAAAATAAACGCCAAAAACTTTTCAAATATTCCTAGCAGTATATATTCTTTATACAAGAAGAATATCTTAAGGTACTAAATTGTATAAATTAATAAAAATAAATAAAATAAATAAAAATAGCTTACATTTTGGGCACAGGAATAGTTTCAAAAATTGTAAAGCTTAATAAATATTTTTTTCTTTATTGTAGCTTTGATTTGAACTAATTTTAGATAAAATACAAATCTATGAATTAATGCCTCAAACATTTGTTATATTAAGTTTCTTCCTCAAGTTCCCCTTAATTTTATTCTAATGATGTTCCCCTACCTTAAGTTCCCCCTTAATTTTATTCTTATAATTTTCCCCTACTTTAATCCCTGTAAACTGTGAATTTTCATGCCATAAGTCTCTTGAAAGATTATATAAAATATCTGCCTACAAAAAGAACGCTCCCCAACAATGGGTTTCAATGCACATTCAACAAATGTTTAGTACTTGCCCCAAAGCTTTTTATGATTACAGACACATCATAAAAACCCAATTTAGACCAGTCACGCCTCCACACCCCCGGCAAGCAGGCAAACAACCCCTCTCCTCCCTCCTCGTCCATGGGATATTGACTGGGAATCTCAGCTGCGGAAATATTGAAATCTAAAAAGCAAATAATTTAATTCGCTTAAACTTTCAGCCTGAGTCAGGATCAGGATAGCGACAGGTAATGGCGGCGAGGGGTTCTCGGGGCATAGACAGGCTCCACTGCTGTTGCCTCACATCCGGAGTAGAGGGGAGGGGAAGGAAGCCACAGCCGCCATCAAATTTGAATTCGCAAAATGGGGAGGAAGGAAAGGACGGGGGTGTTTCTGTCACGCATTACCTAGGAACTTGGATGGGGGACGGAGGAACAAGCCTCTCACCCCGGCAAGACACTCAACGTTTTTAGCGCAAGCTGTCAAGGCACAGGACACACACACAGGACATGGGCGTAAAAGAGAGATACACTGAAAATCTCTAAAAATGAAAATATTACTAAAAATATAAATAAATTTATATGTTAAATTAGGACTAAATTAAATAATAAATCTATAGTCTTGACACACCCCAAGCCTCAGAGTTAGTGGGGTATCAAACCTAGGTTGGAAACCCAGCTATAAAATATTTTATTTTTTAATTTAAACATTTTTAAATCCTTATTTTTTCTGTTTCTAATCCAGCTAGTTGAAAGTTTTAGAAAGAGAGCTTTAAAATAATGCAATACATTTTATCCCTTCTTTTTACTGGATTCTTGCATCAAATAGAGCCACATATATGGTGTTAACTTATCAACTTTTCTCCCAGTGCACACTCACAGGCTGACTATGTCCCGGCTGGTTTCCTGGATGGAGCGGACGACAGCGTGTCCATGTCTGCCTCTGCTGTCTCATTTGCTTTCAATTTTTATTTGCCGTGTTACAACCAACACGGAGAATGGAGAATGGCGAATGGCAAGGAGGAGGGAGCAGGGCCACCTCCGGGAAAGCGGAAAAGCTGGAAAAGAGGGAACGCGGCAACGGCAAACGAGAACTACCAACAAAGTTGCCCGTGAGGCATTTGACGCGTCGCAGAGTTTGCCTCTAAATGCTTTTGGGCCAGCACTTTAGTGGCAAAGGGGATGGGGACCAGGACGAGGCATTGTTAGGACTTGGACAGGTCCTGCTGCTGCTTCGCTACGGCGGCTGCTCTCCGCTCCATTCCCGCAGGCCGCTTCACTTGAGCAGATAATTTTTACGGTTTTGTTTTGATAATGATGATGTGGAAATTTCGTTGGTTTTTTTTACGACGCATGGACGGGTCCTGGTTCCTGGTTCCTGGCGGGGCGTCTGTTTGACCGGGATTTGCTGTGACACTTTTTCCGTAAACTGGTTTCTATATAGTTTGCCAGATTTCTGGGAAGGCGGAAGGTAAGGGAAATTCAGCCTTGCCCAAGTGGTCAATTAAAAATCATCAAAAAGTGACGGGACAGGGGGAAGGCTCAGCAAACATTGGACAAGAAAAGGTTGTTTGTTTATCAAAATGGGAACACTATAAAAAAAAATTGTATTAAAATCTTTTGGGTGTTTAATTGTGCTTTTAAAAAAAAAGTCAAGATTTAAAAGGGAAATTAAAGTAAAAGGGAACAATTTCTTTTTATCTTTAATCGTATTCACAATTTTATATTAATCCCAAGTGAAGCTTAACTAATTATATTTTTGACAAAACTTTGCTAAATTGCTATCTTTTAATTGTATTTAAAAGTATTTATATTTAAGTATATTTTAACGTCACAGGACACACGATTTTCCTGAGCTTGTCTTACTTTTTATTTCCCTCCTTTTCATCGATAAATTCCTGAAATATCGGTTTCTCGCTTCTCGCTTACAAAATTCCTGCTTAAAGCTGGTCACCAACGAACCACTTTAGGATCAAGTGCTGCTCCATCTTGGCCCGGGCTAACTTCTCCGTTTACATGCCATCAGGTTCCTTCAAATTTTATAGCCCCCATTGTCCTGCCTTCCTTCCCTTCCTGGCTTCCCCGGGCCAGGTGAGTTTTGATTACCGTTTGAGGAGCTGCATTCGAAATCAGTTTTAGTTTGCATGTCCTTTGGCGCATAAAACGGAATTGAAATTGAATTTTCCTTGGTTGGGACACTTTGATGTTTTATGATGTTGTTGTTGTTGTTCCTTCTAAACAAGGATAAACAGCAGGACAAAGGCACAGGACACTTGAGGCTTTTTGGGGGCATTTAAGGCCGAGTGTCCTACGACTCCTGACTTTCTGACTTGTCCTCTTTTGAGTGACTAACTGACTGACTGACTGACTGACGGAGTGACGCACTGACGACTGTCTGACTAACTGCGAGAGTGAGCGAATGAGTGACTGGACGACTGACTGATTGACTGATTGCCTTGCATGTCCTTGGTCCTTTGTCCCTCGTCATCGGCTCTCTGCTTTTACCAACTGAATGCCGGCGGCTCGCTTTAGTTGGCCGACGGCTAAAAAGCTTTTTGGCGATTATCACAGTTAAGTGTCAATTTTAATCTAAGGCATCCCCTTAATTCCTCAGCTTAAGGCTGGGTTTGCTCTGCCATTTTCTGGCCGCCTTAAAGGTTAATATTTAAGCGAGAAAATGTCACAAAATGGCAAAGGGAATTAAAAGTTTTTGATATTAAACTATATTTTGAAATATAAAATTTTCTTTTGAAAATAACAAAAAAATATTTCCTGTTTAAAATCCCCAATTATCTCAGGAATTTTAACATTTACTTTTAAATTGCAAATTTTTAGCTAATAAAAAAATAATTGAGTGTTAATTGAGACCTTTGACATCTCTGCAATTAAATTGAGAATTTCTCAATTTCACGTGAATTTCTCATGCATCTCTTGCTCACTCCCTCGATTCTATAGCTCTTTCCCCTTTTCACCATCTAAATATTCTCTGACATCTCCTCCTTATTTTATCTCATGTTTAATATGCAAATTACTTCGTTTCTAATTAAAATAACTGTGCACTGCTTTTTGGGGGTTTTCCCTGCGTTATTTTCATTTTCACGTTTATTTTTTTCGGCTCTCTCTCTTTTTTCGAAAAACACACATTTCGGCATAGCCGCAGGAGGGCGTGGAGTTTGGGCGCAGGATGGAATTCCCGGAGCTTGGCGGACCTATTAGTAGGAATAGGGAATCAGGAAAAGGGAACCAGGAAAGGGGAGCAGGGAATGGCAGACCAGAACGGAGTGAGGCCTCGGTGGCTGGGACACCGCAGAAGGCGTAGCGTTTGTTGGCTTCGGGATTGGTTTCTCGTCTCGTTTTCCCCTGGCCTCTTGTTGCCCGCTTTGAATTACAAAAATATTTTCCGCCAGAGTTGCCACAGTTCTGGTGCATGTCAATTAGAAAATGCCCCTCAACCCTCAAGGGTTTGTTGGGAAACTTCAAGTAATTTATTAAAATTGAAGCGTTGAGCTTTAATGAGCCCCTAATGAGTTCGGTTTGGGGTTAGAACTCTTTATTTAAAAATGCTGGGCTTGGGTCTATAAAGGATGTTTAGGGTATTTATGACTTTAATTAAATTGTTTAGGAAGAAAAAATAATAAAGGATATTGGGGATGCTTCAGCAATAACTTGAATTTTAAAATATGCTAAAAATACGACAAAAACTAATAAAATGTACGCCGGGTTTTGGTACTTCGAGCATTTGATTGCCTACTTTTAAGAGGTTTTAAACCCGTACTAATTTTCTAAGCCCCCGTATATTAAATCTCCTACAGACGCCAAAACCAATTATAAAGTATGAAATTGCTTGAAACTAAACAAATGTACCCTGAATTTGGTTCGTCAAACATATGATTGCCAACTTTTAAGCACATTTTTAAAGGATTTCGAAGCCCTAGTAATTTATTTGCTTTATTGTTTTCCCAATTATTATTATTTACCAAATTAATTCCTTGGTTAACTTACAAGTTCCACAACAAAATTCACTAAAAGGAAAGCGAAACCATTACCAAATTAACACTCTTGTGATTGACCAACTAAAACAACCTCCAAAACATACTTGCACATTGTATCATTGGCTATTTCCAATTTCAATGATTGCTAACTATTTAATTATAATTAAATTTGCAATCTCCACGGCCGACACAGGGCATACCCACAGGCATTGCTTGCCATTTAATCTAAGTAATTACTGTAGAATACCAATAATTCAGCCGGCAGCAGACGGCAGGGACAAAGGCAAAGACAAAGGGGAGAAATGAAGGGATTTTGGGAGAAGAATTCCATTTGGCAAATGCCTGGCAAATACAGACAAAGCCGGCAAAAGCCCCAAAACATCTGCAACAAATCAATTATTGCAACAACTTTTCAACTTCACCCTCACACACACACACAGCATCCATTTTGCTTGCAACGAATTTTTATTGGTTTCGGATGTTGTTTGTGTGTATTTCTGGGGATTTTCCGTATTTTGGTATATCGTATTTTCCGAATTTCGGGACTGGGGGTACCTTATCGATTAACTTTGGCTGCTTTTGGGCCCTCAAAATGGAATGGCACTGACCCCCAAGTTGGTCCAGGCTCTGATCTCTGGCGCTGGCGTGTTGTATGTGAGGCGGCGGAGGTTCACTTTGTTGCTGATATATCAAAGGACTTTAAATCAAAATTCAATTACACTTCGAAGCTCTTAGGAATTGTGGCAACTCACCCCCCTCCGTCCTGAAACACCTTGAACACACCTGGAAATCATCAGCAGCAAAGGGAGGCCAGCTCCATCATCGAAATTGTGTCGAGAGGAGCGCCGACTGGCAGTGACACAGAGTTCAGAGCCTCACTTTGAAGTGTTTGATTGTGCCACTGACACACGCCCCATTTTCCATTTTCTACATCCCACCACTCACCATTTTCCACCCATTTTCCACCACCCGCCCCTGCCTACAACCCAATGCATCCCGAAATGAGGGCAAGCTTCTGCAAACAAAAGCGAAAATCAATCCATGCAACATTTTGCATATTTAAATTAGTCACAAAACCCCACAAAAAATATTCCCCTCCCGTCCTGCCGCCTGCGGAGTACCAAGTTTAGCTTTCAGCTCTCCAGGGAGAATTTTCAATTTTCAATTTCCACATGGCATTTACCGGAGACTCCGGGGCAAAGGGAAGGGGAAAGGGAAATGGAAGGGGTCGCCGGCTATGCCATGGCGAGCACTTACAACAACTTATAAATAGCCCGAGTCTGTGCAAATTTTCACATTAATTAAATTTCAGCAACGACGACGACAACGCAACCAGAACAGAACAGAACAGAACACAGACCCGGACCCGGACCCATACCCGGACCCGGACCCGGAGTAGTGGGGGCCTGTACCTCGACAACGTTGACATATTGAAGGAAAACGACAGATTTAGTACATAATATATAGACAACTTGCACATATATGCTGCTCGGTTTGCCGACACAACAGAGAGCAAGATCCACTAGGGCTGCATTCTCAATAAAAGTGGCAAAAAGAAAAAAATGGTGAAAAGTGTCTTAGGCACTCTGAAAATTGTGGTTATAAAAGAAGACAAGCCATAACTAATCTAATTGCACTTAATAAAGCATTTAAATTTATGTGATAGGAGAGTGAGATGATTTTTTAATTACTTTTGTTTAGTTCAAGTTTTCTGATTTATTTGAGAATGTTTTTAATAGTAAATGAAATCAATTTGTTTTAAAAAATATAAATGAACTCTAGGGTAGACCATGGTTTTAGTCCTTATAAGCGTTGACAATTTATTTGTAAATTTTAAGCAGAAACCTATAGAAGTATACTTAAGCTAACTACTTTTTATTACAATAGTTTATTTTTTTGTTTTATAATAATTAAATATTTAAAGAATAAAGAATTGCCTTGCAACCATACAGTTTCCTGCTCCCTCTATCTTAAATAGTTATATAATTCTATTTTTTGTCAAAGTGTAAATCAACAATTATAAAAAAATTACTTTATTAAATATAATTTTTTTTTTATCAATTTTGATTATACTTGTTGTAAACAGTTAAGATTTCACTATTTTTCTTTGAGTTAGGAACCCAAACCTTAAGCAAATAGTAATTAATTTATTAACCTTATTTTTTACCTTTTCCTAAGGACATAGGAGTATTTTCTTACATAATTCCA
The DNA here is from genome assembly GCA_008042575.1 of Drosophila watanabei. Lineage (NCBI taxonomy): Eukaryota > Metazoa > Arthropoda > Insecta > Diptera > Drosophilidae > Drosophila > Drosophila watanabei. The sequence goes on from VNJS01015099.1 coordinate 11,056, forward strand.
CTAAAGTTCCTAAAACAATATCTGTTGTTTCATTTAGGGGAAAAGTATAAGAAAGTATTTGATACAAATTTTTGGTCTATGAAGCCAGGTAACTAAAATCAATAACTAATTATTTTACTTCATAAAATCTATAAATGGGGGCATAGCTCAGGGGCAGAGCATTCGACTGCAGATCGAGAGGTCCCCGGTTCAAATCCGGGTGCCCCCTACTTACATATTTTATTTCGAGTATTTAGTTGTACTCGTTATAATATTTTTTTTGCCTGGCAACTAGAGGATTCTTCTGGTGGCATCTCTTCCCGAGTCTTTTCCCACGGACATTCTGCACGTTCTTCACAACTATTCCACTCGGTGCCCGATGAAGCTTAAAATGTTGCCATTGCCGTGGCATCATAAACCACTTCGCTTGGACTGAGTTGCGTAAACATTTTCCACCGACAGGGCCACTCGAAGACAGGACGAGATGGCACAGTGGCGAGGAAGTAATATAAACTATTTAAAATTACTTAAAATAGGTTTAAAAAGTAAAGCAAAAGCAAGAAAGCATTATATTCCTACAAATTTGTGGTGGTATCTTGATAATATTTATTAAAAAATTAGCTAAACATCTACGAATAAATTAGTGGTGTAGTAAGATCGTTAAAAAATTACTCATACGCCGTGTTGCCTGTGTAAGTATAAGGTTTTACTTTACCAAAGCTTATTTTTTAAAGACCTAGCTCCCATATCCTTATCCTTATTAACCAATTCCCAAGCTAACCCTGCCCACTGTGCAGAGGTGGCGTCGGAGGGAGGCTTGAAGGCGCAAGTTGTTGCCCCCAGCCCTGTGACGACGACTCTCGAGTGTTATTGTGGCACTGAGGCCACTGCATTTGGCATAGAGCGGAGAATCTCAGCCCGCTCCGACCGCTGAACCCTCCCTCCACCCCGTTCTCCGTTCCGCTCAGGGGGAGGAGATGGAATTGGAGGGATTGAGCGGGGGCACTTAGGAGTGCCATCGTTGTCGCCGTTCGCTGACGTCGTTTATTTATAGCTTGGATTTCTCTGCTTTTATTTTTTTCCCCCTGGTATTTTTTTTTCTCGCTTATTTTCTTTCTTTCCTCAGCAATTTTCCTTTGCCATTTACATGGCTACGCAAAAATATGCGAAATTGCAATTGCAGCAACAACAACAAATAAATTTATTTGTGTAATTATTTTTGATTTTCTCTGTTGCACACACACAAAATTATTGTTAAATTAATTGAAAGCAACGCGTTCAGCAAAAAACTATGCAAATGGCCAGAAGTTACAGAATATGAATCTGCAAAAATAGGAAAATCCGAAAAAATCTACTAATTGGGCTGTGGGGAACATGACAAGCCAATAAGAGAAAAGTTTTCAACGAGACAGGTGGAAAGAAAATAAAACAAGTGGAAAACTACATGATTTGCTAATTATTTTATTTTGTAGTCACATTGAAAGGTAGGTGGGAGATTAATTTAAATTTGGAAAATAGGGAAATTAGAAGAAGAAAATAATTTAAAATTCTCCCTCCTTTAAAACATTTTATGCTCTCAAAGTCATCAAGTTTTCCAGCTTTAAATCTTTACTCAGACAAAAATATTTTAAAAGAATAAAACCAAAGCCATAAAATGCAATATCTCTGCTATTTATACTGCAGAGAATACTCTATTCCCTGCCAAGCATCAAACTGAAATCAGTTTAGATATATTACGCACACAAATCCCCTTAGAAAAGGC